>CM060962.1:298982200-299034700 GCA_030765045.1 Tenodera sinensis
GGACAGTCTCTTGTTCGTCTGCCCGGAAACACAAAGGCGGCGCGACAGGAATTCACCAGTGCAGGGGAGCAGCAAGCTCACATTAGGTAACTCCACGAAAGCAACTTTCTTTTAAATGGACGCGTTTATTGTCAAATCATAGCTCAACTTAACATGTCGTTTATCAAATCAACTACTTCGCTTGTCCTTTCCACCATTTTTGTCTTCTCCACTGCCTTGTCACAGTAGTAGAGGACGTATTGCACAACACTTAAAAACTTGATACCAAGATTTGGGGCCTGTGTTACGATCTCCGGTTACTAGCCACGGTTTGTTACCTCTCAGTTATCGCTAACTGATGGTTAGGCTCGGTGCCTCGTGTTACGAACTCAATTTAACTGTAGGTTTGTTACCTTGAACATTATGATGCCCTGAGAGCAGTTGGTAACATTTTTCACTAGGCTTTTGCTGTGTTTGCAACACTATCTCGTGGGTAAAGCACATCACAGATGTGTGGGATGGTTTGAAGAATTGTACACATTGCATAACCTAAAAATAGCTTCTGTTTTATTCACTATTCATTCAGAGCCTTGAAGTGCTTTGAAGAGGCGCAAAATCGTTGTGTCCACAATGAATAACATGCAACGTTAGTTAAAGATAATGATCTTATTCCGCGTGTTTTTGAACTTGTGTACCTACATATTGTATAGTTTTCCGTGTATTTTCTGTTCGCAAAATGTGTAATTTGCCATGCTCCGTTTATTACATTTGCGATAGTTAAAACGTGGTGCCGATGTAATGAAAATTGCATAAAACATTGTATTGTTTGTATCAATCCACTACACTTACTGGGCTCTAGAATTATATCTCCATAACCTCATGGCCATCAAGATGTGCCTACAATTTATGTTGGTTTAATTTATTTAATTTTAAGAATGTCGGGAATAAACAAATATGCTGGTATAATGTTATATACGTGCTGAAAACTGCCATTCTGTCGTAAATTCTATTCGATGCCTTATTTCCGCTAAAATTCCGGATGTCGAAGCTTTTGATAACCTGTATATTTGTTGGAACTCTTCCACGGTCACTCCTCGAAATTATCTTTGCGCATTCTGAATCTCTTCGCTCTTGTATTAAATAAATAATGAGCCAGCATTTCATCTTCAGAATCGCTGTGGACATACAATTGTGATAGGAGGTACGCCATTTTTGTGTGTGAAACACGAGTAAACTCCAAGTTAACGCACTAACCCCTACTTGAGGTTGCGGTTAGTGTAGCTCCAGAAATAACTCTCAGTTAGCCCTTAACCGAAGGTCGTTATACTGACATGTGGGTGTAACTTCAAGTTAACCGTTAACCGAAACCTTAACCGGAGATCGTAACACAGGCCCTTGATCGGAATACGCAGTTTGAGGTCCCCCGAATAAAAGGGCATTGGTAAATTACGACTAACTCAGTATTGCTATTACAAGAGGTAGCGTGTAGATTGTGACTGAACGCGCCCTATGCATCTTACAGTAAAATCTCGTGTATTCGGACTAACTTGCACCAAAGACAACCCAAAAAATCGAAAATCCGAATAATCCGGGATATATGGGTCATAAGCTAACAAAATTCCTAAATTCTTAAATAAGAAGACTTGCCGTTTATGACGATAAAACTATATATTGTAACAAAATTATGTACAGTGTATGTTTACAAAATATTAAAAAATATAAAAATCTTAATAACATAAAATCACATCATTACTTAACAAATTGATTCACAGTCTTCTATTTTAAACACGTGTGGTCACGTAAAGGTCTTTAGGTCCCTGAGTACTGTTTCTGTTGAGCAAGCATCCGCGCCATCTGTCCGGCATCACCACATGCCACGAAATCTAGACTTACACCTGAAAGATGAGAAGGAAACGGAATAAAATGGAAAGGGTGGAAAATAAGTGATAGGTGAGAAAGCACCGGGGCTCCCGTTTGGGTACCACCGCGTCAAGAAGATCACCTTTCCTCCTACATAGTATTAATAACACATTACTTTTTATTACTTCCATACTACGTTTCTCTTTTCAAAACCTCTCTTTTCTCGAGATTATATTTACATGGTTCTTGAGGTAATTGTGTATTTCTATCACAAATTGCATATGTGGGGACGCCGGGTGACCACAGACGCTCAAGGTCAAGTTACCTCACACCACTGGTTGTGAATACGTGACCGGTGACAATGAGCGCAGCAGAATTTGCCTATTGGTCAGGGAAAAGTAGGAAAAAGGCATGTCAGAGTAGGTGATCCACCGGAATCCAACCTGGGACCACGTCCCAACCTCCGGTTCTGCACCTCACTCATGACGCCTGTAGTGGGTAGAGGTGGGATACGCAACGGCCGGGCAGTAGGTCTTGGCGCGGTAAGAGCTGTTGCTCTGGGGTTTACTTTAGTTTTTTTATGTAGGAGAAAGTTGATCGCGGCGGCTGCGTGGCCGTTAGACCGTTAGATTGTTCGCCTATCACGAAGGTAATAGGATCCTGGTCTGGGCGGGTTTTCTCCGGGTTCTCTGGTTTTCCCCGCCACTCATTCCACCAACTACTCCATCGTCACCTTTCCAATCATCCATTTCATATCATCTTCTTCCTGACTCTTATCCTGGTGCACCTGCTTCCAGGTGCATAGGTTCATCTGTCCCTAGGCACAGAGGTGTAAGTCCTAGGGGTGTCGGTCCTCCATACGGGGGGGGGGGGGGGAGGGGGTAATCAGACAAAGAAGAAGAAGGAAGATGATTGCACAGCAGTCCAGCAATAGGTTCATGTTGTCAAACGAACATATATTTCACTATGAGGTCGAAAAGGGAGCATTCCTTGGACTTTGTATTGATTAACTGGGGCAGGCTCCGAAGTCACAGATACTCTGCAAAATAAGTAAATATGTATAACGTGAAGAGAGGATTGTTCCGTATCGTTAAGTGTGATAATCTCACGAGCTACTGAAGTAATTTCTCCTCAACAAGACTTATAGTACATACTTGCCAAAAGTATGTTTACTGAAAAGATAGCAAGATAAGCAGGAGCAAGAATACTGACAAGAATTTCTTTTAAATATTACAAGTAAGGAACGCGATAAATCAATTACTGCTTCTTGAGACTGACTTACTTACTAAGAAAAATCAAAACAAACTAAGATACTTTGCAAGCATAATTATTAAATGTTTAACCCACTAATACCTAGATTAATTAATTATTTTGTTATTTAACGACGCTGTCAATTGCCAGAATCACATCAGCGTCGCCGGTGTGCCGGAATTTCGTCCCGCAGGAGTTCTTTTACATGCCAGTAAATCTACTGACATGGAGCTGTCGTTTTTAAACACACTTAAAAACCATCGGCCTGGACCGGGTTTGAACCCGCGACCTGGAGATCAGTAGGCCAGCGTCTAACCAACTGAGCCACCCAGACCAATACCTAGAGGTACTTTGACCATGTAAGTCATCATTGATATCTTCCCGCCTCTGTAGCGTGATGGTTAGCGTGTCTGCCTCAAGTTCAAGAGGTCGCGAGTTCGAATCTTGCGTAGGGTAAGTTATCCGGGTAAGATTTTTCCCCCGAGGTTTTCCCTACCCTGAGAAGACGAATGTCGGGTAACTTAAAGCTCCATGGACCTCGGGCTCATTTGAGCATCATTTCACCCATTTCATTTCATTAATTCGTCCGATATGACACAATGTTGGAGGACGTTAATTTATTTATTTAAAAAAAATGATATCTGATTATTGTCTCTTAAAAACTAGAATATTGTGTAGTTTATTAATTTACAATAGTAAGGTGCAAATGACTGCAGGGCCTGTGAAAGTATATTATTCTTCTTTACCTTGTTACGTTTCCCTCAAAACTTTCTGTAATACAGTAAACTGTCGATAAGGGTTCGTATTACTGCATCACATAAAGAACGTGCCATTGTAAGCGATTCTAATGCTGAGAATGTGAACCTAAAGACAGGCGATCTATTAATAGACCGCTGGGCACAAGTGTTATCTCACGTCAGCACACGGAAACACTAGCTTACGCAACATATATGGGCATTGTTACTTCTCTAATAGTATGCAAGCATTGTCTTATTTGTCTTTTACAGTTTTTCTGTTTGAAACAGAGTAAATTGGTGTTCAACAGTGTTCTATATTGTGTTCTTTGAAGCGAGGATAACATATAAGCACATGGATTCCTAAAGTGCACATGTTTTATAGTTATTATTTTAGATGATAATTTTGCAATTATGCACTAACAAAAACTGTAAATGATAATAGGTAAGTACATTAGTTATTTGTTTTTCCTTTACATTATTTCTAAATTACATTCAGAGAAATGGCGTGTAATAATTATGACATATTTAAAGGAATTATTTTTGAAGAAAAAATAAGTTGGGCATTAATGGGTTAATATTTACATCAACCTATCCAATAGCAAGAAATACCTTCTTGTTATGAAAACCAATGTAAAGAATTTATGTATTGCAACAGCAAGAATTCGGTGAATTATTTTAACTCTTAATAAATAACAATAAAAAAGAACATATTTGATACCTTATTTAAGTAGCAATAGTGAAAGTACTCAATTGGTAGCCACGAGAGCAATGAGCATCAAAGTAAAACCCAAGTTAACCACATAAACAATGGACTCAACTCTCCACAAAATGTATCACTAGGCTTCGAACCTTTATACTGCTACCATGAAAGGAGGCAATCGCAAGTTACCTCCGCATGGACAGAGCGTGACGTCATTGCGCGAGTACAGTGATAGCACAAAGCACACTGCCTACAGTGCATAGTGTCTTTCAAATGTGTTCACTAGTTCTACACACTAAAATGCTTGCAGCACGAAAATCGAAATGTTCACTATTGTTGAACTTTTACAAAAATTTGGGAGTGAATATTTTACTGCAAATGGGGACAGCATTGAATGTAAGTTATGCAACAACTTTAGCTACAACGTTTCTACGTCAACTGTACCTGGCTCCCTCTGTGTTGTGATCATGTGACAGACTGATCCCCTCACAGTTGCTATAGTCCAAACTCCGCAACCTTTCGTTCTCTGTATGAAGGTTCGTTCCCTATTTATTACTCAGATATTTATTTACAGTTCACTACCCAACGTGTGGCGCAAGAAGACAAGCGAAGAGTAAATAATAACTCTATTACAAGCCAGAAATTGATTTAATAATTTCGTTGCCTGGAAAATGCAATTTGGAAAACGGCGATCGATATGTTTAATTTTTTTTTTATCATTTCCTATTGTTATTTGTTTACTTGCGTAATATTGAAGTTGTGCTATCAGTAAGGGGCTCAAAATGAGCACGACCACCTGTCCCGAATTTTTCGGGATGGTCCCTAATTTTAGGGCTATTTACTTGTAGCAGTAGTTCGGTCGTTAAAGCACGTACTTATGAGCGGACGGTCCGAGGTTCAAATCCGGCCATCACTGTCAGTTTTATTTATCCAGGTTTTCCAAGTTTTCATAATTACCAAGTATCGGAGAGGTGCCCTAAACTTGGGCCTAGAAAGTTTCCTTTGCAAATTATCATTTCATGATCATCAGTATGTAGTAAGAAGGTCGCTAACACTACCAAAGAACTGCAAAGCCTAATTTAACTTGCACGGTCATTTCCAAAGCTGTGTTTAGAGAAGTAACTGATGTTTTTTTTTTTTTTTTTAATTAATTAATCATTCTTTTTTACTTTCTCTACTACGTATAGCAAGTAGGGGAAGTATTGTATTCGACTCAAACATTCCATGTCAAGACTTCGCCGTAAATATACGTTTTGAGGTCCCACGAACCCAAAAAACATTTTTATAAAAATATCCGTATGTGTGTGTCAGTCTGTGGACAGCATAACTCAAAAACGAAAAGTCGACAAAAAACCAAAGTTGGTTCTTAAGTTTAATATCTTTTGAGGATGCGACACAAAATTCTTGAAGAAAATTTCTCCACCCTGGACTAGCATTTATATGGAAAAATTTTCAAAAATATTGTTTTTCTTAAAAATGGCTCTTAACGCCTTTGATTGAAATGTTATACCTATAAGATATATTTATGGCAAATTAAATGTATATTTTGAATTTTCTGGTATAGTTTGTGTATTCCTGTTTACTCTTGATGACTTTTGCATAACTGGTAAACCGTAAGAGATAGACCAAATCTTACTGTAAACAATGTAGACCTTGATAAGGCAATTTATGCCCAAATGAATTTTTTTGCAGAATGGGCCATTTTGGAGATATTCCTTGTTAGTTATGTGTTTTGAAATACTTATATTTTTCTCAAATGGAAAGTCGTTATTCACTTTTATATCTCTTGGCCGTGCAAGGAGAGCGGAGTTTCAAAGTTTACTGTATTCTCTTGAACCTAGAAGAAAATAGAGGAATAAGTGTTTGTAAGAATAGTTAGTACAAGAGTAGAGAAAGTCATGTGAGAGCAACACATCAGATTTTTATTATTACTCGTTGAAGTTAGGTTCCTATAACCGTTGATCTTATTCATTTTATCATGAGTTAAACGTCTGCAGACTGAGCGTAACGTGTGAGGTCCCGGAGACCGCCCACTCTTTTTACGTGCTTTCTCTTAGTGGGTAAGCGAATGCTGGCGTTGTTCCTGTTCTACCACAGCTTCCTTTTCTATCACTTCCTTCACCATCGTCTGTTTCAGGATTGATGGACCAGTAGACAATTTTTGGTTTGTTGTGGCTGATCGGTGTTAGTAAAGTTTCTCTCTGGTGTCGGTTGGACTGATGATGGACCCTTATGGAACCCCCGGGCATGAACGGCGTCCGATTTTTTCCATCTGGAATCGTTAGGGAACCCGTCCACACTTTAAACGATTGCAGGAATAGTTTCTTTACCGATTTTATTATAAGCACAAGTGGGGTACAGGAGACTGAAGTGATAGTCAAATATTTGGAAAGCGGGTCGCTATATGCTGGCTTTGAAATTCTATATCTACTGATCTGTGATTCTACGAGAAACAACTAAATAGAGACGACTTAAAAAAATAACAAAGCATTAAAAGGTTTAAAATCTTCTCCTTTACCTGATTACCCTCCCTCTATGTAGGACTTACAAGCCAGTCCCTAGGGTCAGACGCCTGTCTGGGGACACAGGAACCTATGGACCGGACAGAGTGAAGATCTAGAAGCGGGTGGCCAGCCAAGCACCAGGTATGATAGTGAGGGTCAGGATAATGCAAAATGCAGGCGAAATCTATGATTGGAAAGGTGATGATGGAGCAACTGGTGGAATGAGTAGGGGAAACAGGAGAACCCGGAGAAAACCCGCCCTGATGCCGCTTCGTCCATCATGAATACCACATGCAGGTCCCTGGGATCGAACCCGGGCCGTCTAGGTGGTAGGTGAACGCTCTAACTGCTCGGCCACGGCGCCACCGGTTTAAAATAAAAGACAATGAATATCTCAGAAATGACCGATGCCACAAAAATGTTATCTCATGAAAACTGTGTGTTTTAAAGATCTTGTCTACATTTTGTAGTAAATTCTTGTCTATCTGTTATACCTCACCAGCTATACAAAATTCTAATAAATTCATTCAGAATGAGGAAAACTTCACAGACTATTTGCAGGTCATAAGCATCTGAAACATGCCAGTTTAACGAAGTTCTTTAGAGCTGTTTTTGAGAAAGTAAAAAACATGGAAACATTTTCCATGTAAAACGTAGCTTGGGAAGGAAGATTTTCTTGAAAGATGATGGACCTACATTAGATTGGATTGCGTTCAGCGAGTCCACAAGTAGCCATAAAGCCCGTGGACTTTGAATATGTCAGTGGTAATGTACACTATAGTGCATACGGACATAAATATTAGATTTGAATATTCAGCATAAAAGCACATTATATGCAAACAATATGGGAAAAAAATAAAGCCGGGATAATTCAGAAACAAAATCAAATCTGCCCTGTAGTTATAGGACTAGCATAACATATATTTACAAATACAAATTGGACTTTCTTTTAAAGTTTCTCCAGGCTTTTCCTGCCACGTCTCCTAAGATCAGCAATTCATAACATCTATTGTCAGTTTGTAAATACATATAAATTGAAGTAGCTTTCCAGCTAAAAACTATTTACAAAGCTACATCAACATTAAGAAGATAATGTATTTCAGATAATCTTGTACAGCATAAGATGGCTTTGTGCATAGGTGCTCTTTAGTAGCAGTTTTAAAAGCGCTGAAATTGTCAACTTTGTTCTTGAGAGAACTAGGAAGAGCATAAACTATTTTTATGGTTTCTTAGTATATAGGGTGGAAGGTACTTTTGGGCCATACATCGACCAGCGATTCTACATGATGTGCGTAACAAATATGTGCAATACAATTATTGTCAATAAAGAACAGTTTCGCCGAAAAAAATAATTTGTGTCAAATGTTTGGAGTCATCTAGCTTCTTGACGAATGGATATAAATGGTTTATTATTACTTTCTCTACTGGTAAGTAGGGGAAGTATTGTATTCCACCCAAAAATTCGATGTCGAGATTTCACCGGAAATATATGTTTTGAGGCCCCCTTAAAAAAAAAAAAAAAAAAAAAAAGCATTTTTAGAAAAAGGTCCGTGTGTGTGTCTGTGTGTCAGTCTGTCAGTCTGTGTGTCAGTCTGTGGACAGCATAACCCAAAAACGAAAAGTCGGTTAAAAACCAAATTTGGTATTTAAGTTTAATGTCGTTCAAAGATATGACACGAAGATTTTGAAGAAAATAGCCCCACCCTAAACTACCCTTTACATGGAAAATTTTTCCAAAATTTTGATTTTCTTGAAAATGGCTCTGACGATTTTGATTAAAATGCCATATGTTTGAGATATTTTTATGACAAATGAAATGTATATCTTGAATTTTCTGGCTATAACCCCTGTAGTCGTATTTACTCTGGACGACTTTTGCATAACTGGTAAACCGTTAGAGATAGACCAAATCATACTCCACAAAAAATGTAGATCTTGGTAAAATAGACAATTTATGTCTCAATAAATTTTCTTGTAGGGTGAACCATTTCGGAGATATTCCTTGTTAGGTGTGTGAGTTTAGGAAAACTTGGAACTTTAGCGAAATGCAACAACGTTGTTCATTTTTTAATATGTTAATCGTGCAAAGAGAACGGAATCTCAAAGGTCAAAAACATTTGACTGTTGCACAAAGCCTACTGTATTCCAATATCTCCCTTGCATCTACAAGGAAATAAGCAATAAGATAATTTGTACAAATGTTTATCTTAACTAACATGGAGATATAGGAATAAGAGTTTGTTAGAATGGTTAGTACAAGAGTAGAGAAAGTCATGTGAGTGCAACACATTAGATTTTTTCAGTAGCTGTCGTGCAAACATTGTATGAACAACGTAGAAAGTAGTTTAGTGAGTAGGTAGGTAGATATGCTCCATTTTATGGTTCGGTCAGTTATTTCCGCTGCGAAATCTTGGGAAAGGAGAGGACAGAAATGAGGTGTGAAGTGATGACCGCGCCCTGTTTGGTGACGGGTGACAAGAGCAAATCCTTGACACGACCTGCCATTACTCCATGTCACCTTAATTGCCTCTGGTACAGTCACTTCCGAAACGACATCAACCCAAGTGACTGTGCGGACAGTTAAGAAAACACATCCTATTAAAACTGGAAGCGTAAGGAGTGATTGTGGTACACAGTTTCAGTGAACATGTATGAAAATGTGTTCGCCTCACGGTTTTCTGCTGTGGCTACCTCGTCCCAAGGAGCAGGGCATGAATTGTAATAAACACAGGAGCCTACAGGCCATAGAGACGCGCGGAAGTCCTTAATATTTCCGGGTTGAAAGACCTGTCCCACTGCTGCAGCACCCTAGAGCTCCAGTCGACCAAACAGCCCTCTAGTGTGCACGGGGAGTACTCTTTCCATTCAGCAAGGATCCGCACCATCTGTCCGACACCACCACACGCCACGAAACCTAGACTTACACCTGAAACATGAGAAGGAAACCCAATAAAATGGAAAGGATGAAAAAGAAGTCGTGATAGGTGAGAAACCACCGCAGAATTTGCCTACCGGTCAGGGAAAAGTAAGAAAAGAGCATGTCAGAGTGGACGGTCGACGGAATCCAACCCGGGACCTCCCGAGCACGTTATCACCAAGCCATCTCGCTCCCCCATACAAACTGTGCTATTGATTTCAAACAAATCACGCCCGCCTCTATAGCGTGGTGGTAGCGTCTCTGCCTCACGTCCAACAGGTAGTGAGTTCGAATCTCGCTTAGGGTGAGTTATCCGGATAAGGGGTTTTCCGAGGTTTTCCCTTATCCTGAGAAGACGAATGTTGGGTAACTTAAAGCTCCATGGACACTACGTTGAAGGCCGATTTAAAAGAAAACTTCATACCCTTGAATATTCGTTAACATTCTGCATTTAACACTATGTTGTTCCCTCGCGTTTAAATAATGCCCACATAAATGGTATAATGTCCCTTACCTGAGTGGGTTTTACTATAACATTGTGTTATAGATTGTACTGTAAATCTAGGATTTCCCAAGTTCCTATTTGCTTTTTGTTCATTTAGTATTCTTTTAAGATATCTTAAGGGATGCGCATTTCTTGGGTGTATGCTGTTGGATGTGAGTTGTTTTAAAAAGTCTCAATTCAT
Source organism: Tenodera sinensis (assembly GCA_030765045.1). Taxonomy (NCBI): domain Eukaryota; kingdom Metazoa; phylum Arthropoda; class Insecta; order Mantodea; family Mantidae; genus Tenodera; species Tenodera sinensis. The sequence goes on from CM060962.1 coordinate 298,992,835, forward strand.
GATAATTAATTTGAAACAAAAATCATAGTTGTTTTCTTCAGTGGAGCTGCAGCTAATTAAAAATAAGTTTAAACCACATAAAGCTTAACAGGGTATAAGGTGGAAGGTTCTGCTTCGACCATACGTTAACCAGGGATTCTACATTTTAGCAAAATGAAGATCAAAACCGTTATTATTTTTGTGTATTAAAAGCAATTACAATTCTTTTATCTCTTAGTGGATACTAATAATATGCATTATTGGGAAAATCTTTTTCCCTTTATGTCAGCATCGTTTAACCGCTGTGTCGATTGCTTAATTTTTCTGCTTCCTTAACTATGAAAAACGGAGTCTTCATTATTACTTGAACGCATACATCATTTCAGTAACATTCACATCTGTCAGGTATAACATTTCGATTCGTGTGGATTTGCCGGAGAATGTACCACTTCAGCGGTACGGTAAATGCACTGGGCGAGTGTTTGTTTAATCTGAGGACAGTGCTGGCCTCGAAGCACACTCCGTTCGCGTACAACAAAGGCCACTAGCACGTGCGTTTCAACTCTGTGTTGATATTTACACAGCCGAAAAATGAACATTTGTACAAAACAATTAAACCTACCGAAACAAAACTTAGTATTTTATATTTCTTCCACCTGCTAACCAGGTTATTCTGACCGAAGGAGTAAGTTCTGTAAGCTATTCTTAGGAAGGCTTATTTTACTGCGTACTCATTTTAATCGCGATTAACCGTAGGAGAAACAGATGAATCACATATCCCGTTGCAGCTACGAGGGGATAGAGGAAAGGGCATGGTTAGTCAGATGTTTGAAAACCGGCTCGTTATACGCTGGCCTATGAACTCCACGTGTAGGACAGTTCCACGACCTTTCTACCCTCAATCGCTTATTAGTAGGGTTACAAACAGTATTTAAAAAAAGTTATGACTTTATCTACTACGCATAGTAAGTAGAGGAATTACTGTATTCGACCCGAAAATTCGATTTCGATATTTCACCGGAAACGTGTTTTGAGTTTCCCTGAATCCATAAAAAAGCATTGTCAGAAAAAGGTCCGTGTGTGTGTGTGTGTGTGTGTGTGTGTGTGTGTGTGTGTGTGTGTGTGTGTGTGTGTGTGTGTGTGTGTGTGTGTGTGTGTGTGTGTGTGTGTGTGTGTGTGTGTGTGTGTGTGTGTGTGTGTGTGTGTGTGTGTGTGTGTGTGTGTGTGTGTGTGTGTGTGTGTGTGAACAGCATAACTCAAAAACGAAAAGTCGGTTAAAAACTAAAGTTGGTATTTAAGTTTAATATTTTTCAAGTATGCGACACGAAGATTTTAAAGAAAATTCCTCCACCCTAAACTACTCTTTATAGAGAAAAAGTTTTGAAAACTTCTCATTTTCTCAAAAATGGTTCTAACGTTTTGATTAACATGCCATATGTTTAAGATATTTTTATAGCAAATAAAATATTCAGTTTGAATTTTCTGGCTATAGCCCACGTAGAGAGTGCTATTTACTCTGGATAACTGGTAAGCCGTAGGAGATAGACCAAATCTTACTATAGAAAAAATTTAGCTCTCCTTAAAACACACAACTTATGTCCAATTGCATTTTTTTTTTTTTGAGTGAGCCATTTCGGAGATATTCCTTATTATTTGGGGGCTCTAATGACCGAGCTGTCCACGGGCCCTTAAACCCTAATCACTCACTCACTCACTCACTCATTATTTGTGTGAGTTTTGCAATACTTATAGTCCGAATTTCTAAGCACAATAAAATAGTAAAATAAGCAAGCAAATAAGCACGAAATATAATGAAAATAACCAATAAATTAAGAAAAAAAAAAAAAAAAAAAAAAAAAAACGAATACACGTAAATATGATAAATAGTTTCACAGAAGTTCTACTTTTTTTAAGGCTGTTATAATACATATGAAAGGTCATCCTGAGATTTTCGTGTGTAAACCTTCTACGTCTATCAGTGAAAAATGGTTTGTATAATGAAAATGTTCTCTCGAGTCGCATGACGTCAGAGGCGCATGAGAAAGGCACTATATTTACTAGGTAAATTCCTCCTCAATGCGTGTTTCTTCGCCAGAAAGTGTTTGAGATATCTGACAGTGTTTTGTAACCGGAATATTTCTGTAGCACCTAATTGAGTTTGTCAAACTCAATTTTTGCAACTCCGTGTGTTTCTGACGGCAGTGTATTAAATTTCGTCAATCAGAGAAAGCGAATGTACCAAGGAACTATTTCGAGTTTCCAACTGCTTTAGAACTTAGGTATTTTGGAGAAATGATTATGATGTATTGTATCTTTTCTTGGGTGCACTTTTAGCAATACTTCATTGTGCTGTGGCAATACTGACCGCTTCTTCTGCATTTAGGCAATTCAAAACAGTTTCACTTCACTGAAATGTTCTGCGTAGTATGACAACCTCTAACCACGTTCCCCACTGTTCTCCTTTTTCATTTGTTTCTTACGCATTTAGCCGAGAAAGTAGCGAATCACTGACAAATCACCGATAACTGTGAAATATGCACAGTCGGATATTGTTTAGAAAAGCTTACGCAAGCACTTGGTCAGAATTTCGGCAAAGTCCCACTCGGCAGTGTGTACGAATGGTCACGAAAGTTGCCGAAGTTGCTGTGTTAATGCAGCGCTGCCAACAGCAGAATGTCCCTAGGAGTTTGTTGCCAATAGTAAGTTTGAATGTTTTTGCGGGAGTCGGCAGTATGCTGCTGACCTTAGAAGCAACTAGTGCAATGGATCGCTTTATCAGTATATTAGATTTAGCGCCTCTGTGCTTTAATGAGGAGTCATGCATGCAGTTCCTGTACGACGAGGGCCTGCTGAGGACTCGAATGCTATGCAGGGAATGTGATGTGCCCTAGGGCGAAGCCTACAGTCCCCCATCTGTGCCATCCCAGCTCATGGGGCTCCGTAAATGGATTTTTTCTCCACTCGAAAATTAAAAAATAAATAAATAAAAATAAATAAATAAATAAATAAATAAATAAATAAAAAGAACGATAATTAATACAAATAATATAAATATAATAATATAATACTATTAAATATAATATATATATAAATAATATATATATAATATAATATATATAATATAATATTGAATAATAATACAATAAAATAATATAATATGTTGTTTTCTAGTGCCTTGCATCTGGCAATGAAGCCATTAGCATTATATTATAATATAATATAAAATAAATAAAAAAGAACGATAAATAATAAAAATAATATAAAGATGATATATATAATATAAATCTAATAACATTAAAATAATAATATAAAATAAAATAAATAAACAAAAAATAACGATATAGTAAACATAATAAAAAAATAATAATATTAAATATAATAAATATAAATATAATATGCGCAGTAAGTAAGTTCGGACTTAGAATCTGACTGGCAAGTGGAAAGTGAGCTGTTCTAAACTTGAGCCGCACAGTCTTGGGTAAAATATGCTGTTTCAATTAAACTTCGTAAACTAAGTAAATAAAAACGCCTTCCTGAGAAATAAGCATAAATAAGCACAAACACAGTTAAAACTGCACATTTAGATGTGTCTTACGGAGAATAACCGTTTTATTTATCCTTAAAAGCTTGGAAAAATGTAGGCATCTTGCTTAGAAATCCGGGCTTTACTAATGTGTAACAGTACGGAAACAAGAAAACTCGCCTATCGATACTGAATTATTTTCGGTTATAGTTTATTTCCTATTGACATTAACAGGGCACCTACCAAACACTGGTTCACAAAACATGAAGGTAATCCAGGTGTGTATGTGGGGGGAGGGGGGGGGGAGCTCAAAGCTGGAAGTAGAATCATTGCTTCTTGCTCTGCTTCTATCTTCACTATTCATATATTTTGGGGACGCCACAAAGGTAACATTTTTGTGAGGGCATTGCACACTTTTCCATCAACCATGGTCATGACCAAATTGTGATGTACATTAATATTTATCCCATTAACTGTAATAGACGTTGGTTTAAACTCGAGTATTTATTCTTCAATATTTTCTGTTTCTGTTTTGATTAATTCTGGAGTATTATTTTTACTTTCTCTACTACGTACAGTAAGTAGAGGAAGTATTGTATTCCACCCAAAAATTCGATGTTGAGATTTCACCGGAAATATATGTTTGGAGGGCCCCTGAGTCCACAAAAGGCATTTTTAGAAAAATGTCCGCAGGTGTCTGTCAGTCTGTCGACAGCGCAACTCAAAAACGAAAAGTTGGTCAAAATTCAAAGTTGGTATTTACGTTTTATCTCTTTCAAGGATGGGACACAAAGATTTTTAAAAAAAAATCCTCCATCCTAAAATACTCTGTACATGGAACATTTTCCAAAAATTTCGATTTTCCCGAAAATGACTCAAACGATTTTGATTAAAATATCCTAAATTTGAGATATTATATATATAACCGGCTCCAGTGGGCCACCTGATATATATGTATTTCTTTTTTTGGGGAGTGAACCATTTCGGAGATATTCCTTGTTATTTGAGTGAGTTTTAGAAAACAAACTTTCGTCAAATGGAAGGTCGTGATTCATTTATTTATCTTATCCATGCGAAGAGAACGGAATCTCAGAGCTTTAAAATATTTGACTACCACTCAAAGCCTACTGTATTGTCACATTCCCCTTGTACCTACAAGAAAATAAACAATAAGATAATTTCTGAAAGTGTTTAACTCAGCTGACACGAAGAAGATAAAGGAATAGGAGTTTGTAACAATAGTTAGTACAAGACAGAACGTCATGTGTGTGTGGAACACCTATTACTTTCTCTACTGGTAAGTAGGGGAAGTATTGTATTCCACCCAAAAATTCGATGTCGAGATTTCACCGGAAATACATGTTTTGAGGCCCCCTGAATCCAAAAAAAGCATTTTTAGAAAAAGGTCCGTGTGTGTGTCTGTGTGTCAGTCTGTGTGTCTGTGTGTCAGACTGTCAGCCTGTGGACAGCATAACTCAAAAACGAAAAGTCGGTTAAAAACCAAAGTTGGTATTTAAGTTTAATGTCGTTCAAGGATGCAACACGAAGATTTTGAAGAAAATCGCCCCACCCTAAACTAACCTTTACATGGAAAATTTTTCGAAAATTTTGATTTTCTTGAAAATGGCTCTAACGATTTTGATTAAAATGTCATATGTTTGAGATATTTTTATGATAAATGAAATGTATATCTTGAATTTTCTGGCTGTAGCCCCTGTAGTCGTACTTACTCTGGACGACTTTTGCATAACTGGTAAACCGTTAGAGATAGACCAAATTATACTCTACAAAAAATGTAGATCTTGCTAAAATACACAATTTATATCTCAATAAATTTTCTTGTAGGGTGAACCATTTCGGAGATATTCCTTGTTATGTGTGTGAGTTTCGGAAAACTTAGAACTTTCGTGAAATGGAACACCGTTGTTCATTTTTTTATATGTTCAGCGTACAAAGAGAACGGAATCTCAAAGCTTTAAAAGATTTGACTATCGCTCAAGGCCTACTATATTCTGACATTCCTGTTGCACCTAGAAGGAAATAAGCAAACAAGATAATTTCTGCAAATGTTTATCTCAACTAATACGAAGAAGATAAAGGAATAAGAGTTCATAAGAATGCTTAGTTCAAGAGTAGAGAAAGTCATGTGAGTGCAACACATCAGATTTTTTCATTCTAAATTTAGTGCGTTCTCAATATGTTTTAGACGATGTCCTGGGATTTTGCCATACAATCAGCTTAAAATTAGAAAATAATTGAAGATCAAGACATACAACATATACGTATTCATCACCGCAAGTGTGAAGCTCTTGCAATAGCCTCTATTTGTAAATACAGCGTGTCCCAATTGAATCGCTCTATTATCACTTCAGTATTTCTGCCAAACTATTTGAGATATCGAAATGAACTAAACTTTACTAATACGTATGACTCATCAAGTTTGTATACACAAATCAAGAAAGTCATATCACTTCCACATCTACCCCTCCAGTCACACGAAGGATATGAAAATATGACAATAGGGCGATTCAATTGGGACACCCTGTACTATGGGTAGAACTGCCATCACAGCTCCACTTAGAAATACTTCACTTCCTGTGAAATTTCCTTGGGCTTTTAAATACCCAAAACGGTTTTACTTCACTCCTTTTGCTGCTTATGCTGCTTTGCTTGAATTCTGCAGTTGGCCTTCTACGTTTACTTTGTGTGTATCTTGTTATGCACTGCTTCTGTTCTCGAATCAGTTATCACAAAGTATTAGTTCTTAGTCAAACCAATTAGTATTGTTCTGCATACATTTGGTCCACTGTCTTTGACCGGTATAGCTTTACATTCAAACAGAACAAATGCAACATCAAAGTTCTAAGGCTTTCACGGCCGGTGTCAATACTAGATGCAATATTAACTGGGCTTGTGGGCCGTGGTCTATTGGGTTCCTTCTTCTTCCCAAACGTTTCGTCTGCGACTACGGCAGACATCTTCAGTGGCGGCGAGGTCGAAGTTTCCTAGTGGAGATCTCAGCACCGACTGTGCTGGGCACCACCAGAGGTGCGGTATTTATGTCGGCGGCTGGAGGGGAAGTACGTTGTGATAGGTCCGGGTGGCCAGTGGGCTGGACTTGTACCAGTGGAGTACTACAAGGAGCTGGCGTCTGATTGGCTGGAGAGGGGTTCTGGATTTTAGTTTTTGTTAACGCTGTTTGCCATATTCTGTTGAGTTTAAGTCCTTCCTCTTTGCGATTGATATTATTTTTGTGCTTGTGTATTTCAATGGCATCACGGAATAAGCGAGAATAGTAGTGGGATGTAGATGCCAGAATATCTGTGTTACCATATTGGATGATGTGTTCCCCTTCTTCGAGTATGGCATGTTCAGCAATTGCTGATTTTTCAGTTTGACCCATGCAACATGTTTTTAATACCAAGACGCAAAGCTTCTGAGGGGTTTTCAGTACTAGTCTTCTTTAGTCTTCTTTAGAACGTAATTAAAAAGAAGTTCCTCTTTATTCATGCTGGACTTGCGCCAGACGTCAAACACTTCTCTCAGAGAAATTGTACACCGCGCAACTGAAAAAAAAAAAAAAAAAAAAAAATGAATAACTCAAACTTGCTTGCATTTCTTGAAACACGTAGAAATAATGCATATGAATTCCAGAGATAGCATTTTATAACAATTTTGCTAAACTCTCTTTAAATAAAGAAAACTCAAAATTTAAAAGGAAAACATGGAGTAACATATAGAACACCGCACATGTAAATATTATCATAATATATGGGTGACGATAGCATAAATTTAAAGCATATACATTTAGCTTCAACTCCCATAGCTAGAACACACAACAAATATCAGCACAGTTAATCATCCACTGCGACCGACTGATGTTTGCTATCGCTGTTTTAGAGTGATTTGGAGTTGCAAATAAAATAGTGATGTTTTCAGAAAGATGCCTTCTTCAAATTGATTACAAAATGTGCCACAAAATGCTTTAGGCTGTCTACGATAATATACCAGTCCATCATATTCCTATCTTAAAAAAGCGAATTTTTTAATTTTGGCAGCACAGATTGGAAAATCGTACACTTTGAGGCGGCCAGAACTCATCACAGGTGGAAGTACAACTACGGTGGGTCCCTAACGGATGCAGGCAAGTTCTTCAGCCCGAGAGAGTGCATCACCAGTCAGTTCTGGTTGAGCGATCAATCCCACTGGGATGGCGGCCGGCCGACCACAGCGTCCCCTCAGCCGAGCACCGTATTCCCAGAGCGCAAGCGCCACCGTAGCCCGGTCCACCAGCGAATCCACTGATTCTAACAACCTGGAAAGAGCAGATAGAATGCAATGAAAGGAAGTGAAACGGAGAAAGCAAGGTAAATATTACTGGCACCATTCGCCTGAATGACCTGGGAAAAACACCGAAAAAAACCGAAAAACCCAAGATCGGGATGGTCGCCCAAGGTAATCGAGCCCACGACCCCCCGAATGCGTGCCATAGACGTTGCCGCCTGAGTCGTCCCAGATACACACATACCGTGGCTAACGAGAAAGACAGGCTACGGTGCGAATCGGATACATGGCTAACATTGTACACCATCAGGATAAAAGGTACAGGGTGGTCCGAAAGTTTCTCACCCCTACTGCATCTTTTGCACTCGGAATATTTGAGCCGTAATTTGAAATACAGGCACTTTCACTCCAGCATGCGGAACAGTCTTCATCTGCGGCATTCACGTGAAGAAGCAGTGTTGCAAATTGGATTGTGTTTCTTCCTCTCTTCACGCTATTGGTCCTTTTCATCTTGGAAAGGTAAGTCAGACTTTAAAATATGTTAATTTCTTAATCTCCAGAGTTTAGTGTTTCATATTCTATACACACATAAATAATTTTATTCATTTAAAAAATTTTGACACAGGGTTAGTTTAAGCTGAAAGTTTCTCAGCAGGCTGAGATATGTAGGTATGTCCCATGTGTCAGGGGGCCCAAATAACCCAGCTGTCGACGGGCCCTTAAACTCCACACTCCACTCCACTCCACTCCACTCCACTCCATGTGTCAGAACACAATAGTGGATTGTTTAATCATTCAACGTTCAGTATCACTAAGACTTATTTATCAATGTCACTGAACAACAAATTTCAACTTTTGTTTTTGCACTTGAACGAAAATAGGTGACTGTCCATATTAGCTAAGCTGAAATCAAAGTTCTCTATCACGTACCGTTTTTTGGAGAAATCAGTTTCAATGTTTTTCAAAAATAATGCATACAATAGAAGCAACTAAAATATTGGAATCAATCCTGAGGTGAAATAATTTCATATAGCTCAACATTATAACGAAAAAGTTATGCAGAATCCATAAATTATGGGTAAAGTGAACTAACAATCCATATTTAGGTAAGTGTCATGTAAAACCTTAAAAATATTATTAATTTTAGTCACTTTAAAAAAACTTTCAAGAAGACGTCTGCTTGTAGCTGACAATAGGAACCTCCCTTATGAGCTGCCAACAATAGTCAGCTAAGATACTAGGTGACCACTTTCCACTGTATCGCTTCTCCATGGCACTTATGTCCTGATGGAACCGTTCTCCGCACTCCAAGTGCAAGTGCACGTGCAGAAAATGTATTTTCAAGTGCATATTGCACCCTAAATTTTTATATGCCTTTGGCATGTTCTCAATTTCCTTGTAGTTGCCAGCTTTTGTATTTCCCAGGAAATGTTTGCATACTTCTTGAATCCCATCCATGCTACTTTCTCGGTTTCGGAAAGCAGTTCTTCAAAATGCCTGTCTTCCATCAATTGGCGTATTTGTGGGCCAATAAAAATACTTTCTTTTAATGTTGCTTCGCTTATTCTTGGAAACTTTTCTTTCAAATACCGCAAACCCCTCATCTCTCTGCTTAAAGCCTTTACATTTTTCACTAAGCCTAACTTAATGTGAAGCGGCGGTAGCAAAATGTTGTCTTTGTTAACTAACACTGTTTTACCCGGTATTAAAACACTCCTTACAGGCTACTCAGTTACTTCATAAAGTTTTTATTTAGCCCGACTGTCCCACTCACATATAAAACAACAAAACTTGGTGAAACCACTGTTTATTTATTTATTTATTTATTTATTTATTTATTTATTTATTCATTTATTTATTTATTTATTTATTTATTTATTTATTTATTTATTTATTTATTTATTTATTTATTTATTCATTTATTTATTCATTTATTTATTTATTTATTTATTTATTTATTTATTTATTTATTTATTTATTTATTTATTTATTTATTTATTTATTTATTGATTTATTGATTTATTCATTTATTGATTTATTGATTTATTGATTTATTGATTTATTCATTTATTCATTTATTCATTTATTCATTTGTTGTTTAACGACGCTGTCAATTGTCAGGATCACATCAGCGTCGCCGGTGTGCCGGAATTTCGTCCCGCAGAAGTTCTTTTACATGCCAGTAAATCTACTGACATGGAGCTGTCGTTTTTAAGCACACTTAAAAACCATCGGCCTGGGCCGGGTTTGAACCCGCGACCTTGGGATCAGTAGGCCAGCGTCTAACCAACTGAGCCACCCAGACCGACATGAAAAAAAAAAAAAACACTGTGCTTTCCCAGGAGCAACCCTATGATCTTTAAATCTCCACAGTCTTGCCATTCATACTTTGCATAGCTTATAGCTTTTAAAGCTATCTTCAAATTCTCATGTTTCTTTCATCTGGATAGCATGAAAAGGTAAAAGTAATTAGTGGCCGTAATAAACTTCCCTATTATATATAAAACAAAACGTTAAATATAAGGGGCAGTTATAGATATAAGCAACTCCAAGAGTTAGGTATACATTAGATAAGATATATTTTTCATTGTTTTATTTTGATTTTAGTCATTTAATTTTTACTTTCTCTACTACTAAGAAGAGGAAGTATTGTATTCCACCCAAAAATTCGATGTCGAGATTTCACCGGAAATATATGTTTTGAGGCCCCCTGAATAAAAAAAGCGTTTTAGAAAACAGTGTGTGTGTGTCTGTGTGTGTGTGTGTGTGTGTGTGTATCTGTGTGTGTGTATCTGTGTGTGTGTATCTGTGTGTCAGTCTGTGGACAGCATAACTCAAAGACGAAAAGTCGGTTGAAAACCAAAGTTGGCATCTAAGTTTAATGTCTTTCAAGGATACGACACGAAGCTCTTGAAGAAATTCGCCCCACCTTAAACTACCCTTTACATGGAAAATTTTTCGAAAATTTTGATTTTCTTGAAAATAACTACCGATTTTGATTGAAATCAGTTATGTTTAAGATATTTTTGTGACAAATGAAATGTATATTTTGACTTTTCTGGCTATACTACATGTATTCCTGTTTACTTTTGATGACTTTTGCATAACTGGTAAACCGTGAGAAATATACCAAATCTTACTGTGCAAAAAATGTAGATCTTGCTAAAATACAAAATTTGTCCCAATAATTTTTTATTTGTAGAGTGAACCATTTGGAGATATTCCTTGTTATTTGTGTCAGTTTTGCAATACTAAAACTTTCGTCTTATGCAACATCGTTATTAATTTTTTTATATGTTATCTGTGAAAACAGAACGGAATCTCAAAGCTTTAAAAAATTTGACTATCGCACAAAGCCTACTGTATTCCAATATTCCCCTTGTACCTTCAAGGAAATAAGCAATAAGATAAGTTGTACAAATGCTTATGTACTAACACGAAGAAGATAGAGGATTAAGAGTTTGTAAGAATGGTTAGTACAAGAGTAGAGAAAGTCATGCGAGTGCAACACATCAGATTTTTTTTTGTAGGTTAATGTGTATTGTTTATGATCATAAATAAATCATTCATTCATACATACGCACAATCAATCAGATTACTGGGTAGAAATTACTAGTTAGTCATCTAATTTATGGATTTATTCTTATATTTAGTACTAATTTATGACAATATGGATGCCTACCCAAGCATGTAGTATTACTTACAATGTAATGGAATATGCTGCTAAGTAAAATATATACAAAGTACATAGACATATGCATGGACTGTACATACTATGTGCATGATAGAGAAAGTAATAATTAGGGCTCGGAAGTTCATGCCCTAAAAAACACTGAAGTATGCATGCAAATATGCTCTTAAAAACTTGAAAATATGCCAAGAAATATGCACTATTTAATTAAAACAATTAATGTCCCTTTGCAGTATACAAGACGAGTTAGTGTAAATAATAAATAAAGTTACCTTATTCTTTAGAGGTTGAAGCAGAAGTGGTCCCGCTGCTAGTATTAACTGCTAAATTGCAGTTCACAACCAACACTTTGCACAAATTTTCAACTGTAAAACATCGTCTGTTGTCTCGCAAAACACTTTTGTAACGTGAAAAACTTCTTTTACACGTCACAAGATGTTATCGGGGCATATTTAAATGCAGTTAACTGCTTCTCACACACACACACACACACACACACACACACACACACACACACACACACACACACAGAGAGAGAGAGAGAGAGAGAGAGAGAGAGAGAGTCGAGTCTCTTGGTGAGACATGGTTTTCTTTTGAGGATGTCTCGAATACCGCACATCTGTTTATAAACATAATTTTTTGAAATTACATAACTCACTTTCTCTTTCACTTTTTGTCCTATGCTACCAGAAACCGAACTTAGATCACATATTGTTTTTTTTTTTTCAAAGACAGTAAGTGATTCATGCAAAGGAGAACATGCCTACAGCTTCCAATGCCGTTATGGCTGTTGGTAAGAAAGAAAAATGGGCAGATATGAAACTAAGATCCTCTTTTAACCCAGCGCCTGACAGAATATTTTGCACAGTTTCTATTGATGAAGCATATTTCAAGTCCAATGAATTAACAACTTATTCGACTATTTCTATGTGCTCAGCATAATATAAAACTGCATCGACCCATGTTCCCCATCGAGTTAACACTGGTGCAGGAAGAAGTCGGATATTAGGTGCTGTTGATCTAAACAACTTAACTCTTTTAGGAGATTTAACAAAAATTCTCTTCGTACTGGACACAAATCTATCTACCAATGGGAAAGAACCATTGTCTCAGAAATGCTACCAATATGAAAAATATTATACAGTGAAAAATAAAAAAAGCATAAAATTGATTAAAATATGCAATATAGGGGCAATAATATTGAAATCTTCGTGAATTGCATCATGTGCCGTAATGCCAATATGAAAAATATTATCCAGATAGAAAAAAGTAATAAAATACCATAAAAATCATTAAAATATGGAATATAGGGGCTATAGTATTGAAATAATATGCATTTATCAAAAATCAAGAAAATATGCAGTTATATGCACCGTAAAATCATGTCTAAATAACTGAAAATTCCATAATTCGTGCACATAATGTAAAAGCATACTTTTTTAACCTCTATGAAAAAACATGCAAATGCATGAACTTCCTAGCTCTAGTAATAATTGTTTAGTGTGAAGGTATTTTTCTTACACTGTTTACACATTTTTGCTGAAGTGAGTTTCCAGGCGAGGAAGGTCTTTGTCTGCAGAGACAGGGTCCCCATCACCTGATTCTCCCCGGGGATCTTGCCCACCACTTGTTTGGCTTTCTGGTCGCTAATTATCAATTGTTGCTCTACCTTGACGAGTAATCTGGATCATCCCCTTGCCGTCAACATCCTTACTCAATTAGCGCAGGTCCCTTTATCTCCCTCTTTCGTCCAGAGAGACTCAAGTGAAACCTGATTGATGAACTCCCTGCCACATTTTACGGATACGCTTCAAACCTTTTGAGCTACTTTTCGTCGTTGGGTAGCTTTTAATCGTAGGGAAAATAATGCAAGTTTATGAACAGTAACAAATGTCTTTCTGTACTCTTGTACCAACTATTCTTAGAAACTCTCATTGCTCTATCTTCTTCATAACAATTGAGATAAACATTTACAGGAATTATCTTATTGCTCATTTTCTTATACATGCAAGGAGAATATGGGAATACAGCAGGCGTTGAGCGACAGTCAAATGTTTTAAAGCTTTCAAATTCCGTTCTCTTTGCGCAGATAAAAATGTGAATAACGATGTTCCATTTTATAAGAGCATGTCCTGCAAAACTCACACAAAAAACAAGGAATATCTCCGAAATTGATTACTCCAGAAAAAAAATCATATAGACATAATTGTGTGTTTTAACAAAATCTACATTTTTAAACAGTAATGTTTGGTCTATCTCTGACGGTTTACCAGTTATGCAAAAGTCGTCCAGAGTAAACAAGAATACATGGGCTATAGCCAGAAAATTCAAAATATACATTTAATTTGCCAGAAATATATCTTAAATTACATTTTAATCAAAATCGTTAGAACCATTTTTGAGAAAATCAAAATTTTCCAGATAAAAGATAGTTTAGGGTGGAGGAATTTTCTCCAAAATCTTCGAATCGTATCCATGAAAGATATTAAACTTAAATACCAACTTTGGTTTTTAAACGACTTTTCGTTTTTGGGTTACGCTGTTCACAGACAGACAGACAGACAGACAGACAGACAGACAGACAGACAGACAGACAGACAGACAGACAGACAGACAGACAGACAGACAGACAGACAGGCAGACTGGCAATCAGACAGACAGATAGACACACAGTCACAAGCATTTTATTTATTTTTTTATTTTTTTATTTAGATTCAGGGCATCTCAAAATATGTATTTCTGGTGAAATATCGATATCAAATTTTTGAGTGGGATACGTAGTGGAGAAACTATGGCAAACACGACATTTAATGGCGGCTGATAGCTGACCAATACTATTTTATTTCCTGTTGTACAAATAAATGTTGTGGGTTCAAATTATGTTTACATCACCGGCTTTACAGCGTGATTTCATAGCGGGTTTAACTGTATAACATTGTAAGGCGTTGGATATTGTGTTGAGCCTGTGGCCTGGTAGCTAGCCGGTGTGCAGGAGAGTGGACGGGGTTAAAACTACGATGTAAAGGAAATGACACAATGTGTCGGTTATGAAACCATAGAAATATTTAATGCTCTTCCTAACGATCTTAAGGGAAAAGTGGACAATTTCAATGCTTTTGAAATCGCTGTTAGAGTACCTATGCTCAAAATCATTTTATTCTGTACAAGAGTATCTGAATGTCAAACTTCCCTGTTAATGCTTATGTAGCTTCCTAAGTAGTCTCTAGCTTCTTTAGTGACAAATCGTTGTCAGTTACATTCGAAGGGTACTTAAACATACATGTATTGAACAACTGACTAAGGATGCCATAATTATATAACTAAATAACGGGATGCGGCAGGAAAAGCCCAGTGAAAGTTTAAAACAAAGTTCAATTTGCATTTTTAAATATACATTGTTAGTCTTATAACTACAGGGAAGATTTAATTTTGTTTCTCAATTATCCCTGTTTTGTTTTTTGTGCCTGTATATATGATGTGTTTTTATGCTGTACTGCACATTTCCATTGGCATGTTCGACGTTTACGGGCCTCCATGGCTACTTGTGAACTCGCTGAACGCAATCCAATCTAATGTAACCTAAATAATATTTTGATGGAATGCAATACTTTGTCTATCTACTGGTAGAGAAACGAAACGAAAAAGAAAGAAAGAGAGAGAGAGAGAGAGAGAGAGAGAGAGAGAGAGAGAGAGAGAGAAAGAAAGAAAGAAAGAAAGAAAGAAACAAACAAAGAAAGAAAAAAGAAAGAAAGAGAAAGAGAGAAAGAAGGAAAGAATGCTAAGCTTATAATGGATGTGAAGAAGAGCTTTCAGAAAAACCATGAATAAGGGCTATTGATCCACAACGACATTAATAGGAACAGAAGAAAAAGGAAATATATAAAAAGTAGAGGAAGCGACGGCCAGGGGAGGGGAAATGGCAACAGGTGGGGGAGCAGCACCAAGGGGACGGTGAATTGCGTATAAAAAGAGGGTGAAGATTTTGGAGACAAATATACTGGGAAAACACGAGCATTGCGAAGATGAAATTCATGTTCCACAGGAAACAGTCGTCCTGCCCAAGCAGGCAGTGGACCTATGCAACGTCAAGCACAAAACTAAATTCTCCACCTTGTGCAAATCAATTTTCATTTTCTCTGTCGTCTATATGCCAGGTCGTTCACCTGCTCCTTGTTATTTTTTGACATAGGCAACACTTCATACTCTGAAAGCAACAAGGTTGGAATTACCTTGCTGGTCGACCATTTGGTATCCATGCAAATCTAGCCAGCTCTTCATGGGAAAATAGACCTTAGCAGCGCACACTTTTGGGACGGACTGCTGCCGATGCCCCACGGTTCAAAGCATTCTGTATAACAAAAGTGCATCGTGAGACATCGAGAGTTGGATACAATTTTGTTGCATACAATTTCTATCCTATTACTTTCTCTTCTCTGCTAGTAAGTAGGGGAAGTATTGTATTCCACCCAAAAATTCGATGTCGAGATTTCACCGGAAATATATGCTTTGAGACCCCCTGAATCCAAAAAAAGCATTTTTAGAAAAAGGTCCGTGTGTGTGTCTGTGTGTCTGTCAGTCTATCAGTCAGTCAGTCAGTCAGTCAGTCTGTCAGTCTGTGGATAGCATAGCTCAAAAACGAAAAGTCGGTTAAAAACGAAATTTTGTATTTAAGTTTAATGTCTTTCAAGGATGGGACACGAAGATTTTCAAGAAAATAGCCCCACCCTAAACTACCCTTTACATGGAAAATTTTTCCAAATTTTGATTTTCTTCAAAATATCTCCAACGATTTTGATTAAAATGCCATATGTTTGAGATATTTTTATGACAAATGAACTGTATATCTTGAATTTTCTGGCTATTGCCCCTGTAGTCGTATTTACTCTAAATGAATTTTGTATAACTGGTAAACCGTTAGAGATAGACCAAATCATACTATACAAAAAATGTAGATCTTGCTAAAATACACAACTTATGTCTCAATAAATTTTCTTGTAGGGTGAACCATTTCTGAGATATTCCTTGTTATGTGTGTGAGTTTCGGAAAACTTAGAACTTTCGTGAAATGGATCATCGTTGTTCATTTTTTTATGTGTTAAGTGTGCAAAAACAACAGAACCTCAAACATTTGGCTATCGCACAAAGCCTACTGTATTCTAATATTCCCCTTGTACCTACAAGGAAATAAGCAATAAGATAATTTGTACAAATGTTTATCTCAACTAACAAGAAAGAAGATATAGGAATAAGAGTTTGTAAGAATGGTTAGTACAAGAGTAGAGAAAGTCATGTGAGTGCTACACATCAGATTTTTTTTGTATCCAACCTGTTTGTATGCAATGTGATTGTGATTGAGTTGCATCTAATATTTTCATCCAATAACTTGCAAACAGCCAATCAGCGTCTGTAACGTAACAATATGGCGGAATGCCTAGGAAACATGTAATCAGCTGTTGTGTATGCACGGCTCGTGGCATTTTTAATGTGATGGGTATTTTAATAAAACGATTAATTTTTTTCTGGAAGATATATTAAAAATTTTTCGTGACCATTAACTTATATTACTGAAGTGGTTATTATATAGCTCTGTTTCATAAATAATAAGAAATCCAGTTAACCGTATGTTTAAATTTTGTGATGAAATGAGTTATGGTCTCCTGTCCACCCACAATAAGATTAAAACTATTACAATTGTTCCTTATCTCTTTCGCGATTGCCTCATATTTGTGTCCTGGTGTGTAATTTTGCCTTCAACACGACGTAAAAGATTGAGAAATAAATCTTCGTCAATTGGTAGAAAATTGCGATAGTTTTCCGGTTCCTCTAACCTCTATTCGTTTTGTAGTAGACCCAATATACCTCGGCTAGTGTCCTGTTCTCATGACCGTGTCCACCAAGTCTTTTACTTCTAATACATCTTTTCTTCCCACTGAGACAGACAGACTCGTGGAAATATATCCCAAAACTATACTTAATATAGCAATCGCTAAATTAATATTTGCGTCCACATGTTTATTTCTCACACTTGTCACGTGAACTGTCATTTGTATTGGACCAAAATGGGTCATAGTGTGACAGACACTGTTTCTTTTGTGTGCAATTATATTGGATACAAAAAGTTTGGCCGTGGGACACCGGGTTAAGGGACACTGGGAGTGAAATTTTGGTCAAAATGGTCAAAAAGTCGAAAATTGTTTTTTACCTTAAAATGTTCCTGGAACACCGGTGCATTTGGATCAGCTAACATTTTTCATATCCCCTACTCCATGTGGTCATTACGGCCCAGTGCTCTTCCCTTAACGTACACAGATGCTCCTATATAAAAGCCTGTTTTTCTCAAAACTACATTTCTGCACATTCCAAAAGAAGGTCGCGCCTGAGTTTTGCTTCAAATTCAATAAACATTTCCAAAAGTATTCATAAATAGCAGCTAAACAAAACTATGATTCAATATTGACGTTATCATTAACATGAATTCCAAAAATATTTTTATTGTATGAAAAAATCAATTTTTAATATTAAATTTTCTTTGTTATTAAAAAAATATGTACAGCATAATCAGCAAACGTATTTGAAATATCTCTTCATACAATTGTTACCCATGTTTTAGAGTATCAGTTCTGTCAATATAAATTAATTTTGGAAAGTCAATAGACGCGAGCTCTATTTTGAAAATGTGCCTATTAAATTCATAAAATAATTTATATACCATAAACGAATTATCCAATTTTAATGAAATTTGGTGTACCTCCTATTCTCATATAAATACAAACACAGTAAAAATTTCAGAAAAATCTATCAAGAACTGTGGAACTTTCAAATTTCACTCCCAGTGTCTCTTAAGGTCCGTTTTCCCATGAAGAGCAGGCTAGATTTGCATGGGTACCAAATGGTCGACAAGCACAGTAATTCCAACCTTGTTGCTTTCAGAGTATAACGAGTTGCCTATGTGCAAAAATAATAAGGAACAGGTGAACCACCTGGTATATAAAAATCTGATCTATTGCACTCACATGACTTTCTCTACTCTTGTACTAACCATTCTTACAAACTCTTATTCCTATATCTTCTTCATGTTAAGATAAACATTTGTATAAATTATCTTATTGCTTATTCCCCTTGTAGGTACAAGGGGAATATTAGAATACGGTAGGCTTTGTGCGATTGTCAAATCTTTTAACACTTTGAGATTCCGTTCTCTTTGCACACTTAACATATAAAAAAATGAACAACGATGTTCCATTTCACGAAAGTGAAAGTTTTCCGAAACCCACACACATAACAAGGAATATCTCCAAAACGGTTCACCCTACGAGAAAATTTATTGAGACATAAATTATGTATTTTAGCAAGATCTACATTTTTTGTATAGTATGATTTGGTCTATCTCTAACGGTTTACCAGTTATGCAAAAGTAGTCCAGAGTAAATACGACTACAGGGGCTATAGCCAGAAAATTCAAAATATACATTTCATTTGTCATAAACATTTCTCAAACATATGATATTTTAATCAAAATCGTTAGAGCCATTTTGAAGAAACTCAAAATTTTCGAAAAATTTTCCATGTAAAGGGTAGTTTAGGGTGGGGCTATTTTCTTCAAAATCTTCGTGTCGCATCCTTAAAAGACATTAAACTTAAATACAAAATTTGGTTTCTAACCGACTTTTCGTTTTTGAGTTATGCTGTCCACAGACTGACTGATACACAGACTGACACACACGGACCTTTTTCTAAAAATGTTTTTTTGTTTTTTTTTTATTCAGGGGGTCTCAAAACATATATTTCCGGTGAAATCTCGACATCGAATTTTTGGGTGGAATACAATACTTCCCCTACTTACCAGTAGAGAAAGTAAAAATGCTTGCTTGTATGTTTGTCCTCTATGCGCTCCCAAACGGCTTGAAACTCGGCTGTTATATGTATTTTTTCGTGGAGAAGGTTTGTATACTATCCATTTTACTATACAACGTAACATTCACATGATTTTCTCTACTCGCTTTGCTTTTGTGTAATACATTCACTTATGCCTTCTTCATCTAATTCCTAAACAAGTTTTCATATTCCTTTCGGAGGAACCGTAGCTAAGGCGATTCAAATAACCGCGATCGTTAGAGCGATACCCAATGGACTGGCCATCCATTCAAAGCCAAACGTCGTGAGTTCGAATCCCAGCAAGTACAGTCAAACGTGCCTGTGGTAATGGACGGGGCCCAAGTAAAGTAACCGGTGCAATGGAATGTTGTTACATTCGACTGCAGTTGGATGGATTTTTCTTATTCTTCTTTAGACAAAAATAGAGCTTTAGTAACCCTATTCGCCTTTCTACGTACAATTCATACAATTTTCTATGACTGAAGTAGAAATGCAATATATATTAGTTCGGTTTATTCTACTTACTTTTCTTTTACGAAAGACGATCTCATTTCTTTCTCTATTCGCCCTTCAACACAACACTCATATCATTTTCTATGATCGAAATAGAAATGCAACACATTATGTTCATGCAAGTTTCTCTGCACACTTTTTTGTTATGAAACACAATCATACTTCTTTCTCTACTCCCTTTTCCACAAATAATTCATACATTTTTTCATATGTTTGAAATTGAAATGCAACGCATTACTTTCACACGGTTATTACTCACGTTTCTTTTACGAAACACAATCACATTTCTCTGTGTAGTCTCTCGTCTACAAATAATTCAAACAATTTCCTATATGATAGATACAGAAATGCAACGTCTGACACATAGCTTTGTCTACTTTCTTCTTTTCCTCCGGTGTTTGCGGTTGTTCAACAGTGCTTTTGCATACTGTTTCCCGCGTTTTTTTATTTATTTTCTGTTCTTTATAGTAGTCATCCTAAGATAAACTTGTATTGATGAATTTGTCAAACGAAGGGCAACGCGGCGTATTTCAGATAGTTAAATAAATGTTTGCTCTGTTACATTCACGGAATTTTTGCTTTTTCTGCTATGTATTTTTAGTAAAATAGAGGAGACATTTCGTTCCATCGAAACATTGAGTAACAAGATTTCACCGGAAATACCTATTTTAAGACCTCACTGAATCCCAGAAAAGCATTTTTAGAAAATGTATGTGTGTGTGCTTGAGTGAGTGAGTGAGTGAATGAGTGAGTGAGTGTGTGCGTTTGTGTGTGTGTGTGTATGTGTTTGAGTATGTCTGTGGATGCGTGCGTTTGTGTGTGTATGTGTTTGAATATGTGTGTGGATGTGTGTATGTGTTTGTGTATGTCTGTGGATGCGTGTGTTTGTGTGTGTATGTGTTTGAATATGTGTGTATGTGTTTGTGTATGTCTGTGGATGCGTGTGTTTGTGTGTGTATGTGTTTGAATATGTGTGTGTATGTGTTTGAGTATGTCTGTGGATGCGTGTGTTTGTGTGTGTATGTGTTTGAATATGTGTGTATATGTGTTTGAGCATGTCTGTGGATGCGTGTGTTTGTGTGTGTAAGTGTTTGAATATGTGTGTATGTGTTTGTGTATGTCTGTGGATGCGTGTGTTTGTGTGTGTATGTGTTTGAATATGTGTGTATTGGTGTGCCTGAGTGAGTGTATGTGTTTGAGTATGTGTGTGTTGGTGTGTCTGAGTGAGTGTATGTGTTTGGGTATGTGTGTGTTGGTGTGTCTGAGTGAGTGTATGTGTTTGAGTGAGTGTGTTTGTGTGTTTGCGTGTGACTGAGTAGTGTAACTCAGGAAGGTAATGTTGGATAGATTCTGAACTTCTTCCAAAGATGCCATACGAAGATAGTTACTGAACTTTTATATTTAAACTTAAATATTAAATTAAAGTTACAAAATCCATAATTTAAAAAACAATAAAAACCTTATTTGTAGTGTAGGGAAAGCATTTTAATTATAGAACTGACAAACTCATTATTGGCACAGCACACATGAGAACGAAATGTTTATTGCACAAAAATGTTTTGCTAAATTTTGCTGTAGGGTATGTGCCTTATATCATTGTTACTCATTTTCACATTTACTTGGGTAACCGTCACATGTTTATGAAATAGTAATTTTTACTTTCTCTACTACGTATAGTTAAGTAGAGGAAGTATTGTGTTCCACCAAAAAATTCGATGCAGAGATTTCACCGGAAATATATGTTTTGAGGCCCCCCGAATCCAAAACAAAAAATCTAAGAAAAAGGTCCGTGTGTGTGTGTGTGTGTGTGTGTGTGTGTGTGTGTGTGTGTGTGTGTGTGTGTGTGAGTGCGCGCGCGTGTGTGTGTGTATGTGGACAACATAACTCAAAAAAGAAAAGTTGGTTAAACACCAAATTTGGTATTGAAGTTTAATGACTTTCAAGAATGCGACAAGAAGATTTTAAAGAAAATTGCTCCACCCTAAACTACCCTTTACTTGGAAAATGTTTCGAAAATTTTGATTTTCTTGAAAATGGCTCTAACAATTTTGATTAATATGCTATATGTTTAAGATATTTTTATGGCAAATTAAATGTATATTTTGAAATTTCTGGCTATTGCCCATGTAGTCCTGTTTACTCTGGATGACTTTTGCATAACTAGTAAACCATAAGAGATAGACCAAATCTTACTATATAGGTAGATCTTGCTAGAACACACAGTCTATGTCCAAATATTTGTTTTGTAGAGTGAACCATTTCAGAGATATTTCTTATTTGTGCAAGTTCTGGAGAACTTACACTTCTGTCAAATGGTACATAGTTATTCATTTTTTTATATGTTAGCCGTGCAAATTTGAAAGCCTTAATAGATTTTACTATCCTTTAAACCTTACTGTATTCCCATATTCCCCATGTGCCTACAAGAAAATTAGTAATAATTTCTGCAAATGTTATCTCAACTAGCATGAAGAAGATATAGGAATAAGTGTTTGTACAAGAGTAGAGAAAGTCATGTGAGTGCAACATTCACATGAGATGCTTGCTTCAAGACATGATGCAGTAGGTGGTAAAGAAAGTAAAAATGAAATGTTATTGTTACAGATGAGATATTGAGGGAAGGAGGTTACAAAAGCCGAGACTCCTATGCCACTCAAGTCCCCAGAGAGCAGAGCGTCATTCTTGTCCCATGATGGACTCGGAAATTGAAAAGTGGCCGAATAAGCCCGCTAACAAAGTGCGGAGAAAATATTATATCTATATATATACTCCTTCGCTTGCTCCACTGAGGAAAATTGGTTCTGACCCATTTAGGCTTCCGTCATTGTTCCGGAAAAAGCCTACAAATTGGATTTGAATTGAATTTTTCTTTCCTTTCTTCCGCCCTTATAGGGATGCTGCCAAGAGGGTAATCTTTGGCTTCCGCGTTCTTTCTGTGTCACAACGCTTCACATCGTCATGCAAATTTCCTCTGCTGAAGGTAAGGACCGTGTATATACCAACTGTTGCACTCACATGACTTTCTCTACTCTTGTACTAACCATTCTTACTCTTATTCCTGCATCTACATCGTGTTAGTTGAGATAAACACTTGTGCAAATTATCTTATTGTTTATTTTCTTGAAGGTACAAGGGGAATATTGGAATACAGTAGGCTTTGTGCGATAGTCAAATCTTTTAAAGCTTTGAGATCCCGTTCTTTTTGCACGACGAACATATAAAAAATGAAGAACGATGTTGCATTCAACGAAAGTTCGGTTTCCGAAACTGACACAAATAACAAGGAATATCTCCGAAATGGTTCACTCTAGAAAAAAGTTATGTGACATAAATCGTGTATTTGAGCAAGATCCGCATTTTTTGTATAGTAAGATTTGGTCCATCTCTTACGGTTTACCATTTATACAAAAGCCACCCAGAGTAAATGCGACTACAGGGGCTATAGCCAGAAAATTCAAGATAAACAGTTCATTTGTCATAAAAATATCTCAAACATGTTGCATTTTAATCAAAATTGTTAGTCATTTTGAAGAAAATCAAAACTTTCAAAAAATTTTCCATACAAAGGGTAGTTTAGGGTGGGGCTATTTTCTTCAAAATGTTCGTTTCGCATCCTTGAAAGGCATTAAGCTTAAATACCAACATTGGCTTTTAACCGACTTTTGTTATTGAGTTATGTTCCACAGACTGGCACACACACACACACACACACACACACACACACACACACACACACACACACACACTCACACACACACGGACCTTTTTCTAAAAATGTTCTTTTTTGGATTCAGGGGCCCTCAAAACAATATTTCCGGTGAAATTCCGACATAGAATTTGTGGGTGGATACAATACTTCCTCTACTTACTATACGTAGTAGAGAAGGTAATATTGCCCAAGGAACTCGGAATAAATTAAATAGCAGACATTTTGTTTGTGGGTGAACAGGGGTAAATGAAGAGGATTTGCAAATTGGACGAAATAATAACAGGATGTCACATGCAAATATCAAGGGAGAAAGCTAAGATTGTTTCTCCAAGGGAAAAGCACAAATGAAAGTGAAAATAATGTGACGGAAATAAAACTAAGAATTCCGTAAGACAGCAGCTAAGCCAGCATTGAAAGATGGTTGCGAAATAGGGGTAATTGGAAACCGTGAGAAATCAAGACTGGAAAAACACAGATGGTACTTTTAATATTAATTTTGTGGTTAACAAGAGAAGATCGGTTTAGGAATAGGTGCTATAAGGGAGAACAGTATGTGATAGAAGAAATACAGCAAGGATCATGCGTAAAGAATTCGACCTGGACAAGCATTATTATATAAACCACACGAACGGAGAGTTATAGGACGACCAAGAAGAACATGGATGCAAGAGTTTCATTAGCCTCGCAGCAGGTTCTAAGGACCCAATACTTGGAAAGGAACAAGTTGCAAGTATCACTGTTACTTCCCTGACGGCTTACTGAAATACACAGTCGTAGTCTCTTCTTCCGATAAGAGATGAGTCGAACACAACACTCACTGCGCACCACAGCAATCGCCGCAAACTCGCTCGGAGAAGAGCACTAGAAACGCACTTGCTAACTCACTTGCAAACGCGCTGCGATTTTCCACGGAACAAAAGGGAAGCCTCTAAGGGATTCTGTTTAGCCCTCGATTCCGCTTTTGGTGTTTACGCTGGGCGAGAGTTCCACCCTATCTCTTCCCGATCATACGGCCGGTGCCTCCCCGACTCCCCGACACTCCGTGTGCGTCACCTTTGATGCCATCTCCGATATCTCGGTGTCCAAGGAATCTGCTGCCAGCTGCTGCAGTTGTGAACTAAAAAAAAATATATATATATATATATATATATATATATAAAAAAATAAAATCTGCATTACTATTATCCTGGCTTCTAGAATCTATACCAGGACATAGTATCCGCCGATTTTATTCTTTTCCACTTTATTAATAAAAACATTCTACAAACAATTTATACAAAATGTGCAGATATAAATCCTACATCTATTACTACATCTACTAACTATAAGAACTTCTCAAGGTATGCGTGGGTGGGTGCGAGGATAAACCGCACCAATTAAGCAATACACTGATGTATTTGTATCGAGTTGCCGAGTGTCTGAAAATGTAATATAAGTAATACTATTTTTACTCCCTGACTTGCTCAATTTTCAAAATTTTGTTCCCTCTCTAATTTTGACAGCTTTCGTCTACAACTCTACATGCCTAAGCGACGTTAGTTTAACTCATTCATCACCATAGCTTATTATCCGAACCTGAGCAACTGGAGTTATTGCTACATGAATTCATTAGAACCTTAACTCCCTTTGCTGCAAAACACAAAGGTTTGCTAATTACCCCGTTTTGTCATGACAAATTTCAGCCTGGACTTCTTACATTATGCACTTATTTTAACATACGGAAATAACCTATATTTACAGCAATTATTTCTCTATCTTCCTATCATTTCTTTATAAAATTATTAAATTACCCGTCAATAATTGAGGTATCCAAGTTGAGCATCTGCCAAGGATGCGACGCGAAGATTTTCTACAAAAATACCCCACTACCCTTTACATGGGAACAGTTTTAAAAATATTGATGTGCTCAAAAAGAGCTCTAACGACTTTGATTAAAACACCTTATATTTTAGACAGTTACGTGGCAAATGAAATCCATGCCTTGAATTTCCTGGACATTAAATAAACAGTGCGGAATTCCGAGACTGTTCCCAGAAAACCTAAGTTATTGTCATACATACTATGATACTGTAATCAAAATACTTATAGCAGTTTCTGACAAAATAAAAGGCAAGGAGAATTATTCCATGCAAAGGATAGTTTGGTTTGGGGGTATTTTGTTGAAAATCTCCATGTCCAATTTTGGAAGTTTGGTATTCGACTTTCATTTCTAAGTTACACTGTTAACACACACGCACGATCACTTTTTTGCCAAATAGCTTTGTAGTTTTGTTCCGGGGGCTGAAAGTGTGTTTTATGGGTGAAATATGAATTTAGGATTTTTGGGAGGAATACAATACTTCCTCCACCTTTTATGACCATAATTATAATTTAGTGTTTTTGCATGGCGTGCCATCATGTGATTGGCCATTCCTAGAAGGGAGGACAGACGCGGAGGGGGACTTCGGCACTTGAACCTCAGAGAGCTTTTGTGCCTGTGCCCCGAAGGTGCGCCCCCGAGAGAGAGGGGTGAGGTGAGAGGAGACGGCGGGCGGCCAGACCACATAAGAGCAGGCGCAGCAGAGGGCAGGGTCCCTACATTTCCCCAGTTAGAAACTCCCACCGGTTCGAGCAGAGCGCCGCCTGCAAGGGCCCCACCGTGGCTCAAGGGCCTCGGTGTGGACACGATTCGGAGTCCGACAGCCGTGACAGGGGACGGAGTCACTCAGAGCACTTCATCCCACCATGCTGCACCCGAACGCCCGCCGACACTTTCTACCCTAAAATACACCAAACGGATCAAAGGATGCATGAAATGATTAGTGAAGTGAAATGGAGGGAGAGGAAATTCGGAGGATGAAAGTAACCCTGCCAACATTCGCCTGGTTGCCAGGGAAAACCCCAGAAAAAACCCATGGGTGAGGTAGGCCGGCCACGGGGATCGAACCCACGATCTCCCAAGACGTTAACCATTCCTGTAAGTGGGTATTTGACATTTTGCTGGAGTGACAGAGAGGGTGATCCTTTTGCTAGGCACGTTGAGACTTGGATGGGTCGGATATCAGTGACTATTGACACTGGCAGGCAATAAACTGATACATTTGAACTCAATCGTAAGGTTAACACATTGCCGATTCTAGGTTTTGTTTAGTACCGTGGAAAATTTGTATCGATTTCCAAGGTTGGTCTTCATAAGAGCTCTAAACTACATAAATGAGAGGTAGGATTTTTCTGAAAACTGCTTTTACAACAGCGTGTCTAAGTTAAGGCTGGCAGGTGACAATTTAGGGATCCTGGAACTAAAATTTCAATTTCCTATATTTTTATAGGCATCAAATCAACTTTCTACACTTAAGGGAGTTTGTTATAAACTACCACACAAAGTTACAGCACAATCTGTTCTATAGTTTTGAGGGAACTGATTATTCAATTTATTCACAATGTGAAAATACCTTAATATTCAAAGTACTCCAAGCGCAACAAAAACTAAAATATCACAATAGTTTTATTATTTAATAAAGTCCAATTGCTCAACAAACACCAACAATCTCTGGCAAGAAGAAAAATAATTACTTTTAAAGAAATTAATTTCTTTGCTTTGAAGAACATTGAAAATATTTTTAACTTTTTTGTGTATTTAATTTGTTAAAGCTAAGGAAACTTTCAGATTTTGAAACCAAATAAATGCAGCACATGCTGGAAAATTCTAGGAACATAGCACAAAATTTAATGCACATGAAGCAGATGGTGTACATATTAAAAAATCTGATGTGTTGCACTCACATGACTTTCTCTATTTTTGTACTAACCATTCTTACAAACTCTTATTCCTTTATATTCTTCGTGTTACTTGAGATAAACATTTGTGCAAATTATCTTATTGCGTATTTCCTTGTAGGTACAAGGGGAATATGGGAATACAGTAGGCTTTGAACGATAGTCAAATCTCTTAAAGCTTTGAGCTTCCGTTCTCTTTGCACCGTTAAGATATAAAAAAATGAATCACGGTCTTTCATTTAACGAAAGTTCAAGTTTTCTAAAACTCACACAAATAACAAGGAATATCTCCGAAATGGTTCACTCTACAAAAAAGATTATTCGGACATAAATTATGTATTTTAGCAAGATCTACATTTTTGTGCAGTAAGATTTAGTGTATCTCTTATAAAAAATCATCCAGAGTAAACAGCACCGCATAAGCTGTAGCCAGAAAATTCAAAATTACATTTCATTTGCCATAAACACATCTCATATGACATTTTAATGAAAATCTTTAGAGCCGTTTTTGAGGAAATAAAAATTTTCGGAACATTTTCCATGTAAAGGGCAGTTTAGGATCTAGGAATTTTCTTCAAAATCTTCGTGTCGCATCCTTAAAACATATTAAACTTAAATACCAACGTTAGTTTTTAAACGACTTTTCGTTTTTGAGTTAGTAAATACATACACATGCACCTTTTTCTAAAAATGCTTTTTTTTTAATTCAGAGGGCCTCAGAACATGTAAGTTTCCGGTGAAATCTCGACATCGAATTTTTGGGTGGAATACAATATACCCTCTACTTACTAGACGTAGTAGAGAAAGTAGAAATGTAAAGTCGAGAATAATAAATTGTTGTACACACCTGCATCGTGATCATGAATCAGACTAACTGTTTGGTCTAAAATTGCCCTGCTGCATACATCACATCTTCCCTCTTTTGTCTAGTAGTCCCTCTTCTCATATCCATAGCTTAACCACCTCTTTCCGCTGAATTTGGTTGTTTTGAACCCTTTTTGGCCTATATATTGCTCAAATTCTCTCGAAAATTTAAGCAGAAGAGGGGCGTCTAAATCAGGCATCGGCAAACATGTACTCAATGATGATAGTTTCTCGGGCTAACAGCCAGGTCAGATTAGGGTAACTACCCAAGCTTTCAGCGACTAACTCTGCCGCCATCCTCAGGGGAACTGAATCTAGGCTACTGATGTTGCGATATTTATACCTAGAGCGCGGCCGATAAGAACCGCCCACTTTTTTACCATTGGCCGAGCTCCGGCCGATGGAGGCACGTGCGGAACCAATCAGGTGATTGCCGATGCCTCTCTGCACTGTTCCCCTGAGGATGGCGGCAGAGTTAGTCGCTGAAAGCTTGGGTAGTTACCCTAATCTGACCTGGCTGTTAGCCCGAGAAACTATCATCAATAATCAACGCCGGGAAAGCTTCAAGTCATTAATGTACTCAATGAGGCCTCGCAACTATGACGTGTCAGGGGCAGCGCTTACTCTGTCTCCCCCTCCCCCTCCCTCGCAGCCTTAACTGGCACTGCATACACACCGATCATGGCCGAACTGTCCTCTCGTATTTACCTGCACTTCTAAACATGTCTGTCAAAGTGTAATTTAATACTAAGACTTAAAGATAAATTTCTGCGCTTTAGAGCGCATGTAATTATTCCTGGTCTATTAAATTTGATATCTAGAATAGCACTTTGATGATTTCTTCTCTCATTATGTAAGGAACGTAAGGTGTTTGTTGTGCTCTAAAGTTCAAAAAGGCACTCATCAATGGAACATCAAGCGGCATTATGATACAAGTCATAAGATCACCATACAATTATAGACAAGCATGTATTCATAAATTTATACCACAATTTAAAGTAGCATAACACTGACGTAATGTCGTTTATTAATTTTTTTTTCCAGATCTAGATCGGACGAACCAACTGCAACAGCTCAAAGAGCAATATTCAGATAATACACCTAATATTAATTCAAATATTACAACTGATAGACAACTTCACGCCAGCTATACTGTTGCTTTGGAGATTGCTCAGTCACTGAGGTGTTTTAGTGATGGAGATTTCATAAAAAAATGTGAGAGTAAAGTTGCCAACATAATTTTCCCTGAACAATATGATATTTTTAGTAATATTGCATTATCTCCAGGAACCATACAGAGGATACATAAAATAGCAGAAATAACCGAAAAGAGACTACAAACAGAGGTCCATGGATTTATAGCCGTTTCTCTCGCGTTGGAGAAAGCACTGACAACGTTGACACAGCACAATTGGTAATTTTCACTCGTGGAGTCACTAACAACCTCTCGATACAAGAATATATGCTTCAAGTCATTCCACATAGGGAACATACAATAGGGACAAAATTATCTCAAGCATTTAAGAAATGTGTAGAAGGAAAGAAACTGAATCCAAAAAAATCTTGTATCGCGATTAACAGATGTTAATTTGCGTGCTATACCGAGAGTGGCTACTTGTAATATATCACTAGATTTTCATGGCACATTGCAAATAGAAGTGAATTGAATTATATTGCTCAAATATCTAGGCCTATCTAAAGGTCGTAGACCAAAATAGCTGAATTCAAGTATATGTATATTCCTTATTGTACTCTGTAGCGAGCGAGTCCAGCACTGACTCTGAACGAAGGTCAATGCCATCCCCTGTTCTACATTACGTCATGTGTATTGCGGGTTGCATGTTGAGACGTCATACATTGAGTACATGTTTGCCGATCCCTGGTCTAAATGACATTTATACTCTGCGCTAGACATTTAAAAATGGCGGAATCTAAAAAATTTACTGCGCACCGATGACTGAAGGTTTGGGGAACATTTGTATGCATAAACCTAAAAATCGTCAATTTTATAATTTTTCGGGAGTTTTTCTGCTCTTTAATGAGTAAATGCTTGCGGTGTGCAGGATATTATGTATGAATTGTATGAACAATATCCATCTTTAAACAAACCTCAAATAAAAGAGTCCCTTTGACAAATGTCTGAGGAAAGAAGTGCACACATCTTCTCATTCCCTGCAACATTGCACAGAGAACGTGACTTTTCGATAATGACATCAACAAGAGACAAGAAAGGAACCAACTACAAGTGAATTCACTGAAAGCAGAGCTTCAGATCTGTGTCAGTTTTTCAGAAGAATGCAGTTCCATGTGTAAGAACTCCTCCAGGAATGGACAAACATAAAAACAGAGATAAAAATCCCTTTCTGTAATGTCTAATATTTATCTTGTATAGGCTAAATATGCAGTTAATGAATATAATTAATTAGAATAATAACTGTAGTTGTTATACCACGAAATGCCTGCTGTAAAGTCATCCAGGCCCGAAGTTTCACACTACGCGAGAGTACCAAAGAAGTAGATAGTGCTTCTTTCTGATGTTTCACCCCAGTGATACGTACATCCCTTTATATGTCGGACACAAGACCGGAAACTGTCTCTGTTTGGTTCACCTTGACATCTATACAGAGGCAGACTCCTGGCAAGGAAATCCAACTACAATCACGGGAAGAAGGCATTTATTGAACCAGACACACTTGATAAGTTGTATTGAACACACTCCACAACTGTCAGAAAGTCGCAGTTTTCAAACCAGACCAACAAGTTACAGCTATTCATTTGGAAACGAAAAATATTTCATTGTATTTATTGATTGTAATGCAGGGTAGGTGTGGGTAAAAGGGTAAAGGATACAGATGCAGAGGGGGACACCTCGCTCACTTTGACCTACACAGATCTATTGTGGCTACCACCCCCAGGAAGCATGAATGAAATGAGGGCACCGATGGTGCCACACAGGGTCGCATCTAGACAGGTCACAGAGACGTGCGGAAGTCTCTAACAAGTACTGAGATCTCTTCATCCCGGCGTCAGATCCCACCAAGCAGCCATCACACCGCGGTTCCGGTGTCGCACTGAGCGACGGAGGACAAGGCAGGCCAAACGCCACCTAGCGCCGAGAACAGCAGCTACCATGCCCAGTCATCCGCGCCATCTGCCTGGCACTGCCAACACTATACACCTGGAAGTACACCGGAAAGATTATAAGGAAATGAAATGAAGGGAAATGATGGAAAGGAAAGCATGGCATGACAATGGATCCCAGCATTCGCCTTAGTAACATGGGGAAACCACGGAAAAACCCATGTCAGAGTGCGCGGCCACGGAGATCGAACCCACGACCTTCCGAATGTGGGCCACAGACGTTACCGCCTGAGCCATCCCGCTCGGTTAGATTGGGGTAAGGATAAGTTGCACAACGGAGGGGGACACGTCACGCTGTGCGAGCTAAATAGATCTTTTGTAGCTACCAACCCTCTGAAGGAAGGGATGAAGTGAAGGAACCACAGGAGGCTACAGGCCACAGAGACGCGAGGAAATCCATAACAATTTGAAACTTGAAGACCCGTTCCACCACTGAAGCTGTTTAGAGAGAGCGTTTAAAAGACCCTTTGACTAAGCAGACCTCTAGCATCCGCAGGGAGTACGCTATCATTGGGCAAGCATCCACGCCATCTGTCCGGTACCGCCATACCCCACGAAATTTAGTACACCTGAAGCATGAATGATTTATTAGCTTCTTTAAATTTTACATACAGTTTACACAATATGTTTTTCCTGTTGCAGTTGCTTATTTTTTCCTTCCCCTCATGTTTAACATGCTTTCGGTAAGTCAAAGCATGTATTCCGGTAAGTTCTCGGTGTGGAATTTTTAAGTGGAATACAGTAATTTACCATGCATAGAGAAAGTAAAAATATTTGAAATAGAAATATGTTCTTTGAAAGGTAGTCATGGTCGCTACGCAGGCTCTGTTATGTTAATGTTGTGAAGTATTGGAAATCAAATACCTCGTAGCATGGGACCACCCGAGTTATTGTATACATAAGAACGGCAAGTGAACATTTCCTCCGTGAGACCACGAGTGTGACGTCACACTGCTTCTTTGTCTTGAAATAATACATTTGTTATCACACATTACTTCTCCCAAATTTCACCATGAGGCTCAAATGGTATTTTTGATCCGCTTTACTTGTTCAGTTAATAAGGTCATAATGTAGGCGGTCTTGTTTTATACGGGTGGTTCGGTGCGTTAAGTTGAAAGAAAAGTCGCCTATACCGCTCGCAAAAGTTAAAGGCATGTGAACGCTGGCCAATGCTCAAGCAGAGCGCTGTTGCCAAGCGTAGTGCGTGTACCGGCTGACGGTCTGTACATAAGGTTGTGTGCGATGCATGCACCACATTCGGCAGCGCTGGTGGGAGGGGCAAGCGTAGGATTCGCTGGAGTCCGCAGTACGCCCCGCCTCCATGTGCCTTTAAGTGCTGCGAAGATTATAAATATATACCGTAACTGACAAACCGTAAGAGGCAGACTAAATCTTACTACATAAAAATGCAGGTCTGCTTAAAGCACACCATTTATGCCAAATAAAATTTCTGAGAGATTCTTTGTCATTGGTTTGAATGTTTCCATGCTTTTACTTTTTTATCAAAAGAGAAGTCATTCGTGTTTTACTTTCTCTACTACGTATAGTAAGTAGGGGAAGTATTGTATTCCACCCAAAAATTCGATGTCGAGATTTCACCGGAACTATGTGTTTTGGGGCCCTCTGAATAAAAAAAATCTGATGTGTTGCACTCACATGACCTTCTCTACTCTTGTACTAACCATTCTTAAAAACTCTTATTCCTATCTTATTCGTGTTAGATAAGATAAACATGTGTATAACTTATCTTATTGCTTACTTCCTTGTAGGTGCAAGGGGAATGTTAGAATACAGTAGGCTTTGTGCGATAGTCAGAACTTTTGAAGCTTTGAGTTTGTTGTCTTTGCACACTTAACATAAAAAAAAAAAAAAAAAAAAAAAAAGAACAACGATGATCCATTTCACGAAAGTTTTCCGAAACTCACACACATAACAAAAAATATCTCCGAAATGGTTCACCCTACAAGAAAATTTATTCAGACATAAATTGTGTATTTTAGCAAGATCTACCTTTTTGTATAGTATGATTTGGTCTATCTCTAACGGTTTACCAGGTATGCAAAAGTCGTCCAGAGTAAATACGACTACAGGGGCTATAGCCAGAAAATTCAAGATACACATTTCATTTGCCATAAAAATATCTCAAACATATAACATTTTAATCAAAATCGTTAGAGCCATTTTCAAGAAAATTAAAATTTTCGAAAAATTTTCCATGTAAAGGGTAGTTTAGGGTTGGGCTATTTTCTTCAAAATCTTCGTGTCGCATCCTTGAAAAACATTAAACTTAAATACCAACTTTGGTTTTTAACCAACTCTACACATGAAACTCGGCCTAATTAAACAATTTGTAAATGCCATGGATCAAACAGTTAGATAGTTTACTAATCTTAGTGAATAATTGCGCTATCAGCTGCCAAGATTAAAGAACGTGTGCTTGTGGGCCCTCAGCTTCTGCAGCTTCAACAAGATCGAAATTTTGAAGCATGCGTGACAGACAAAGAAAATGGGTGTGTTTCAATAAAGTAACACAAAACGTTCTTGTAATTAGAAGATACCTTACATGTAACGAGTTTGTGAACTAACTGATCAAGCCTATAAAAATTTAAAATGCAATATATCTTTGAAATTACATTTCAGGGACTCGCATCTAGAATACTTTTGCAGAGAGTTTTAGTCATGTATATAGTCAGCATGGAGAAAGATTTCATAGAGACGTAGCTATCATTGGGAAACGTATTAGAGGAAGTGGATGCCCAAAGTCGTAGATGATTATTTCTGCAATATAATTCGGAACAATACAACAGCAAGAAATAAGAACATGAAACTTTTTGGTGGCAAATTTCTGTGCACATTTTCCATTTTTTATAAACACCCTGTGAATCACTGTTGAAAGCTGAACATTATTTCAGTACTTTAGTTACTAACTTAATATTTATAGGCCCCTTAATTCGATTTCTGTCATATGTGTATATATGTATAATGATAAAAAAATATTAAGAGGAGCTAAATTCGGATTACTATTAAACTATTCCTGATGTATGGAAATTAAAAGCAGATATGAATTCATTTTTCCTCCAAAATATTTTAAAAATCTGATGTGTTGCACTCACATGACTTTTTCTACTCTTTCACTAACCATTCTTACAAACTCTTATTCCTATATCTTCTTCGTGTTAGTTGAGATAAACATTTGTAAAAATTGTTATTGTTTATTTCCTTGCAGGTACAAGAGGAATATAGGAATACAGTAGTCTTTGAGCGTTAGTCATATCTTTTAAAGCTTTGAGCATCATTCTCTTTGCACGGTTAACATATAAAAAATGAATCACGGTCTTCCATTTAACGAAAGTTCAATTTTCTAAAACTCACACAGATAACAAGGAATATCTCAGAAATGGTTCACCCTACAACAAAATTATTTGGATATAGATTATGTGTTTTATCGAGATCTACATTTTTATATAGTAAGATTCGGTCTATTTCGTATGTTGACCACTTATCAAAAGTCATCCAGAGTAAACAAGACTACATGCGCTATAGCGAGAAAATTCAAAATATACATTTCATTTGTCATAAAATATCTCAAACATACGGCATTTTAATCCAAATTGTTAGAGCTATTTTCCAG
This sequence comes from Tenodera sinensis, assembly GCA_030765045.1. Lineage (NCBI taxonomy): Eukaryota > Metazoa > Arthropoda > Insecta > Mantodea > Mantidae > Tenodera > Tenodera sinensis. Next base: position 299,027,801 of record CM060962.1, read on the forward strand.
AGAATCAAAATTTTCGAAAACTTTTCCTTGTAAAGGGTAGTTTAGTGTGTAGGAATTTTCTTCAGAATCTTCGTGTCGCATCCTTGAAGGACATTAACCTTAAATACCAATTTTGGTTTTTAACCGGCTGTTCATTTTTGAGTTATGCTGACAGACTGACAGACAGACATACACACGGACCTTTTTCTAAAAGGGCTTTTTTTTTTTTTGGATTGGATTTTCCGTTGAAATCTCGAAATCGAATTTTTGGGTGGAATACAATACCTCCTGTACTTACTAGTAGAGAAAGTAACATTTGTAGAAATGTGTTATTAGATCGCCTAGCAAAGTCGGGTAAAGCAACTAGTAATGTGATATTGCTGAATGAAGGATCAATAATGTCTTGTCTCGAGTGCAGCGATAAGACGTTGTTGTTCTCATACAGAAGATTGCAGCCGGAAGACAAAGCTTCGGCAATCTCTACAGGAATGTGCCTCATCCTCTGTAACGGCTAAGGGTATCTATCCGCTTTCCTCTACACCTCCTTCAACTTTCAAGGTTACCTACATATCTCACATGTTTCAACGCAACATTTCGCTTTTTACCTTTTATTATCTAATCAACATTTAAGGAAACAATACTAAAGATATGTGTTGCACTCACATGACTTTCTCTACTCTTGTACTAACCATTCTTACAAACTCTCATTCCAATATCTTCTTCGTGTTAGTTGAGATAAACATTTGTACAAATTATCTTATTGTTTATTTCCTTGTATGTGCAAGGAGAATACTAGAATACAGTAGGCTTTGTGCGATAGTCAAATCGAATTTTTGGGTGGAATACAATACTTCCTCTACTTACCAGTAGAGAAAGTAAAAATGGAACGGGGAAAGAGAACTACATCGAAGTATGTAATAAAGAGGGCACAATGGCGTATACATGGGATAGGATGGGGATAATGAACCTAAGTGTCATGAGAGGAAAAAAAGGGGGCAGGGATGCACAAAATGCGGTAGATTTATGAAAATGGCACTATATTTTGGAATGTAATACTACGGAAAAAGGAAAAGAGACTCTAGTACCCATAAAAGGAAAGACTTTCCATTACGCATAGAGTTAGGAAAACTTTAAATTCAAAATCAGACGAAAATGCGTAGAAGTATGAGTAAATAGAGAAAATGTAAAAGGATAACGAGGGGCTAAGTTAATGTGACCATACCAAACTTTCTCATTATATATAACAAAATGTTAAATATAGGGGCAAGTAACAGAAATAAGCAACTCCAAAAGATAGAAGCCCTCCCCCTCATATACAGGGTGTTAATGAACTACACCGAAATATTTTCAGAGCAAGTGAAGATCTCTGAAACAAGTAATTTGGGATATGAGACTTATGGCCTGTTGGTTCAAATGTGGAAGTTACGGCTATAAGTTTCTAAAGTGCCAGTACGCCACTGCTAATGATGATACCACTTGAGTGCACAACACACGAAAATGAAGATACGGTCGGAGCACTCCTTCTGACGCAATGGTTCTGACATCAGCTTTCAAGTGAAAGGTAAACGAATTCGCGCCTCCTTCACTTTATTTGTCTTTTTTCTTTTCATTTTGGTTTTGTTTGTTTGGTTGTTTTTGTTTTAATATTTTGTCTAAGGTTTTAATTCTTGTACAATGCATTTTACAGAGTAATTTCACCTTGTGAGTGAAATTAATTATAATTCCTTCTAACAAAGGTTGTATCCTGCTTAACCCTTTCATGCCTGAATTATTTTGCTACCTATGCCGTTCTTCCTCTAATTCAAAACCGGTTTAGATTAGGCGGTCTGGGAGACCTTCAGCCTGCTGGGTTGGATAGCCATGATCGTTGAGGCAACACGTAGTGCACTGGCCATGCACTCAAAGCCTGAGGTCGTGAGTTCGAGTCAAATGTGCCTGTGGCAAAGGACGGGGAGGGCCCACGTAAAATAATCGGTGGGATGGCACGCGTGAATGATGACGGGGTATCATTTGACTGCGGTTGCATGGATTTTGCTTCTTTTCTTAAAAAAACACAATATAAATTATAAAAAAATAATTTTTTAGAATTCAAACCGTCTCAAATAGGTATTTTTAATTGGTGACATAGTATAACAAGAATATAGCAGAAAAAAAAGTTTAAACTAGTACAAATAGGAAAAAAAAGCCTATGTATCTTATAATACACACCAGGCATGAAAGGGTTAATACTCTCACATGCTGTACGTCTAAATGGGAGAAGGTTTAAAGGGTGAACGAAGTTACACAAAATGAAAAGTAAATGCAACTCTTTACGCCAGGTTTAAAGGAACTGCCTATTGTAATTTATGACGAAGAAAAAAAAAATAAATAAATAACCACATGACAGTAACCGAACCAATGACCTCTGGAACAACAGTTTTCGGCGTTACGGATTGGGCCACCAGAACAGTTACACAAACACTACTAGAGTAGGCTATTGATTCAAGAAGGCAGTTCATCGCTGTTCAGTGTCGCACTGGCAGATGCTTAGTTCGAGATTTGAGATATCTTTGAGGCATTAAATCTTGAGGACGCCAATAACGAGCTATTAAGTTTCGATATTTCTATACTCGGGAAGCAGTTTTAAAGACATTCCAAACTTCATTCTCAATTTATGTCCTAAACTCAGCTCAGGTTGTTTTGCCTTGAGGTCCATGTATGACTTGCTACATCAAAATGCTCTGAGAGCATTATACTTTGCTTACTTCCATTCCATCATGAGCTACGGTATTATTTTCTGGGGTAATTCGGCACAAAGTGGGAGGATCTTCGTCCTACAGAAGAGAGCACTACGAATTTTAAGTGGTGCTGGAGCCCGACATTCATGCAGACCCTTATTTAAGAAGATGGGTATTCTAACACTCACAAGTCAATACATTTTTTCACTTATGTGTTATGTGGTTGATAACTACAATACCTTTAAATTCAATTCTCTTGTACATAGCCACAGCACTAGACACAGAAATGACTTACACAGGCCATGTAACTCCATGTACATTTATCAGAAAGGTCCCTGCTGCTCCGCCATACAAATATATAATGGTCTTCCTTTAGCTTTAAAATTACTGTGTAACCCAAGAGACTGTTTAAGATTTAAAAAGGAATTGAGAAAGTTTTTGCTAGCACATTCTATTTACAGCATAAAGGAATACTATACTATAAGTTCTTTCAACCACTAGTTTAACCCTATTATAATGATTGTGTTCAGGTGTTGGAAAAAAAATTTGTATGAAATTGCATGGTTGTATGACGTGTTCTATATCCTTGAGCCTGGCTCGTTCTAGGATCCAAACAACAAGAAGTAATACAAATACAAATACAAACCAATAATCTTACTCACCTTGTTTAAACACCAACTTATCAGCATCTAATGCCAACTACCTAATTGTAGTTCACCAATAAAGAAACATCAATGTGATAAAACATAAATAAAACAATAAAAATGAATATAATTACAGTTTTCAGAATAATAATTTGTAAATTGTGAGGATTTCATAGTATATATAAAATTAAAAAAAAAAAATTAGTATACGAAGGTGATTCGAACCACCTTCACAGCAGACAGATTACTTCGGAGTCTTGCGTTCGTTCCAACTGAGCTACCTAGTAACGTGTGAGATAAACATTCCGTTTAAGATGTGATATTCGCTGGTTCCAGTGAACATTTGCAGAAGTGCAAACATCAGCTCTCTAATTAGGAATATATTAAAAGGCGATGTGATAACTTCTATATTAGTACTAATTTCATCGAGTGTTTAACATCCATGTTAAATACGCGGATACAACCTAGTAATGGGGTCGACTTTTTCATGTTGGAGTATAAAATGCGGATTGCATTAAGCTCGAGAATAAGGGGCAGCTGACTCACCTGGTATATAATTACATTCTGTTTTCTTGTCACAAATTGTCAATGCTGAGGACAATAGAACAGCGAGTTGCAAGAAGCTGTATACTGCAACCTGCAAACGTCATTGCTTTAATTGTGACCCAAGCCCTATGCCAGCCCAACTAATAAACCTGAGAGTTATTTAGCTTACTTGTGATAAGGTACTTTTGCTTACTTACAGCTCGCACTCGTACCATGTACCTATATTCTACATCGAATGTGTTCCGTGTCTTCTTGTATTTTCTAAGAGCAGTAATGGTAAATACTTACAACGGAAGAACAAAAAATACTTCCCTGGTAAGGAATGAACTCTTCCTTGACGAGCCTGGGAAATTTCTTAATGAGAAGGAGCAATCCCCACTATCCTCCAATTAATTCGAACGTTGGATGAAAGTAACCTACCCAGCATTCGCCTGGCAACCAGGAAAAACTCATGGGTCCGGTTGGCCAGCCGCGGGGATCGAACCCACGATCTTACTGCGGAGCGATCCCCTTCGGTACTGTAAGTACTTACTGGAGAAAGCGTTTTGTTTTCATTGCTTTCTCTATCCACTCCGCTACAAACTATCGCTTCAAAAGCTTATTTTACTACTTCTAGTTAATCAAGATAAACGTTCACTACAAATTTGTGCTTTTCGTTGCAGGTATAAGAGGATACAGCAGACTAAAGCGGTAGTCAAATTTCAAAAGATGGATCCAAGAGCAGTAAAAGGAATGCATCTTCGTTCTCGGTAATAGAGGAATTGCATGGTCCCTGCACCTCGCTTCACATTTCCCCTCCTCGCAATCTCCCACTACACCTTAGTACAGAAACGCGCAACCATGCTCCCACCGTGACCGTGACGTAGTTGCCCCCACTATGCTCATTCTTCAACATACGATTCATATAATTTTTATATGATTAAATATGATTGTATGTAAGTGACACTGGGAGTGAAATTTTGGTCAAAATTGCCAAAAAGTCGAAAATTGTTTTTTTACCTTAAAATGTTCCTGGAACACCTGCGCATTTGGATCAGCTAACATTTTTCATATCCCCCACTCCATGTGGTCATTACGGCCCAGTGCTCTTCCCTTAACGTACACAGGATGCTCTTATATAAAAGCCAGTTTTTCTCAAAACTACATTTCTGCATATTCCAAAAGAAGGTCGCGCCTGAGTTTTGCTTCAAATTCAATGAAAATTTCCAAAAGTATACATAAATAGCAGCTAAACAAAAGTATGCTTCAATATTGATGTTATCATTAATATGAATTCCAAAAACATTTTTTTGTATGAAAAAAAATCAATAATTTTTAAGATAAATTTTTCTTTGTTATTAAAAAACTATGTACAGCATAATCAGCAAACGTATTTGAAATATCTCTTCATACAATTGTCACCCATGTTTTAGAGTATCAGTTCTGCCAATATAAATTAATTTTGAAAATTCAATAGACGCGAGCTCTATTTTGAAAATGTGCCTATTAAATTCATAAAATAATTTATATATCATAAACGAATCATCCAATTTTAATGAAATTTGGTGTACCTCCTATTCTCATATAAATACAAACACAGTAAAAATTTCAGAAAAATCTATCAAGAACTGTGGAACTTTCAAATTTCACTCCCAGTGTCCCTGTAATTACATATTCTGTTTCAGTCTATGTATTTATAGATTTGAATGTAATGAGATGACAATGTATGAGAAGCACAGTAATGAAACTTACAATAATTGTTTTTCCTTTCGTACTTTGCAAAGAAAAGGTATAATAACTCCATAATAATATTAAAATATGCTAAAGTGCGTGGTATGATGTGAATTAATATGTATTATACCTACATAAAAAAGCGTAAAAGAACTCTGATGTATTGCACTCACATGACTTTGTCTACTCTTGTACTAATCATTGTTACAAACTTTTATTCTATCTTCTTCGTGTTAGCTGAGATAAACATTTGCAGAAGGTATCTTCTTGAAGGTACAAGGGGAATTTGGGAATACAGTAGGCTTTGAGCGATAGTAAAATTTTTTAAAGCTTTCAAATTCCGTTCTCTTTGCACGGTTAACATATAAAAACTGAACAACGATGTTCCATTTTACGGAAGTATAAGTTCCCCACAACGCATACAAATAAGGATTATCACCAAAATGGTTCACTCTATAGAAATTATTTAGAGGTAAATTGTGTGTTTTAGCAAGATATACATTTTTTGTATAGCAAGATTTGGTCTATCTCTTACGGTTTACCAGTTAAGGAAAAGTCATCCAGAGTAAATAGAACTACATAGGCTATAGCCAGAACATTCAAGATGCTCATTTCATTTGCCATAAAAATATCTCAAACATTTTAATCAAAATCGTTAGCCATTTTCAAGAAGTTCAAAATGTTCGAAAAATTTTCCATGTAAAGGGTAGTTTAGAATGGAGGAATTTTCTTCAAAATCTTCCTGTCGCATCCTTGAAAGACATTACATTTAAACACCAGCTTTGGTTTTTAACCGACTTTTCGTTTTTGAGATACCTATGCTGTCCACAGACTGACACACAAGCGCGCGCGCACCTTTTTCTAAAAATGGTTTCATTGGATTCAGGGGGCCTCAAAACGTATATTTTCGCTAAAATCTCGACATGGGTGGTATACCATACTACCTCTAGGTAGTAAAAATATGTAATTTAAATCTTTGTAGTTAGGGTCCTTTCAGTGTAATTCATCGACATTTTAGCTCTTCTTATAACTGCATATACAGAAACAGAATGTGTATTTAATATTTAGTCGTATTAAAATGACATGAATTGAATGTTAAATGAAGGTAGCGGGGGCAACTACGTCATTCTAGAGATCAGTCATGGTGGGAGATGGCGTGAAGTGAGTTCAGGGACCATGCAATTCCTCTATTTCCCATTTCTTCACCGTTATTGGTACCTTGAAATGCCGGCAGGTGAGGTTAGGTTAGGATTACACCATATGCCTAACACGCTCCAGTATTTCATGAAAAACAGTGGCAGGAT
>CM060962.1:299039700-299067200 GCA_030765045.1 Tenodera sinensis
ACCCTCGTGACCCATGGGTTATTTCGGAGATTTCCCCGGTGGCCAGGCGAATGCTGGAAGGTACCTGTATTTCATTTCATTAATCACTTCATATCACCCTATATCCCGTTAGGTTTCTTTCAGTGTTGGAAGTGTCGGCGAGCGCAGCGACAGCAGCACAGAAAGGGGGGCAAATGCACTCTGGAAATCTCGTCTCCCGGACTGGTTTCCGGGTCACCATGGGATGGTACAAGCCCGAGAGAGGAGGGGGGGGGGTGGTAGCTGGTTTATAAACCCTTAGGGATGGGAGAAGAACCGGGCTGAGCCAGCCTCCACCGGGGTGTTTCTAACTGGGAAAATGTAGGGACGCTGTCGACTGCTCTGTCGTGGAACGGTTCCAGGCGCCCTTCTAATCCCTTCGCCTCATCCATCTTCCCGGGAGTGCCTTGTCAGGGACATAGACAGAAAAGATCGCCTTTGGGTCGAGGTGCGAAGTCCCCATCCGCAAGTTGTCAACGACTCATAGATCATTTAATATTACAATTGTGCATTGGACAAATAACATCATTATTGGTGAAAAAAGCTGAAGTTACACTCACTTGGCTTTCACCACGCATTACTCCTTATTCTTCTATCTGCTTAGTGTTAATCGAGACTTTATTGCACATTTTGTTGCAGGTACAAGGGGAATACCTCAGGTTTAATGGTACACCGAAGTGAAAAAGCTGATTTTCTAAAGTATTAAAGATAGATACTTGATTTTTGCACAAGTATTACTAGTAACTAAAGACATGTAATGGCAAATTTTATTCCAATATCTCATGCCATTCATGATATATTAATTTATTTATATAACTTTCATTGGGTATAATCAAAATCTATCTACTCCAATAGATGTTGAACAGCAGATCTAATGTTTACTTTCTTTACTAGGTATAGTCAAGTAGAGGAAGTATTGTATTCCACAAAACAATTCAATGACGAGGTTTCACACTAAATACATGTTTTGAGGACCCCTGAAAAAAAGCATTTTCTGACAAAGGCCATTCTCTCTCTCTCTCTCTCTCTCTCTCTCTCTCTCTCTCTCTCTCTCTCTCTGTGTCTGCCTATGGACAGCATAACTCAAAAACGAGAAGTCGGTTAAAAACCAAAGTATAATACCTTTCAGGGATACGACGCGAAGATTTTGAAGAAAATTCCTCCACCCTAAACTACTCTTTACATGGACAATTTTTCGAAAATTTTGATTTTCTTCAAAATGGCTCTCACGATTTTGATTAACATGCCATATGTTTGAGATATTTTTATGACAAGCATCTTGAATTTTCTGGTTATAGCTCGTGGAGTCCTATTTACTCTGGATGACTTTGCATAAGTGGTAAACCGTAAGAGATAGACCAAATCTTACTCCACAAAACATATAGATCTTGCCAAAACACACAATTTGTGTCTAAATAAATTTTCTTGTTGGGTGAACCATGTCGGAAATATTCCTTGTTATTTGTGTAAGTTTTGGATAGCTTGTAGTTGTCAAATCATAGATCGCTATTCATCTTTATACGTTAACCGTGCAAAGAGAACGGAATTTGGAAACTTCAAAGATTTGACTATCTTTTTTTTTTTTTGTGGTGGGGAAAAAGGCTACTTACGCCCTAACCGCATGCATGCATGCGAGTGTAAGACTCCTACCCTGGCTTCGAACCCGGGCAGCCTACTCACTAAAAAACTATCGCTCTAAGCCTATGTATTCCCACATTCTCTTTGTACATGCAAGAAAACGAGCAATAAGATAATTTCTGCAAATGTTTATCTCAACTGACACGAAGAAGATACAAGAGTAATTATTTGTAAGACTGGTTAGTACAAGAGTAGAGAAAGTCATGTGAATATAGTACATCAGATTTTTAAAACTGTATCTCTTACTATCTTTGTAACGAAATAAAGAAAGGAAATTTTGATATAGTGAATAGTTTTTCTTAAAAATATTTAATACCACAAAGGTACAAATTTAAAAAAAAAACAGCGCATTATTACCTGGATCATTTCTTTAAAAAGGTATAAAATCTGATGTGTTGCACTCACATGACTTTCTCTACTCTTGTACTAACCATACTTACAAACTCTTATTCCTATATCTTCTTCGTGTTAGTTGAGACAAACATTTGCACAAATTACCTTATTGTTCATTTCCTTGTAGGTGTAAAGGGAATATGGGAATACAGTAGGCTTTGAGCGATAGTCAAATCTTTTAAAACTTTCAGATTCCGTTCTCTTTGCACGGTTAATATACAAAACATGAACAACGATGTTGCATTTGACGGCAGTTTTAAGTTTTCTGAAACTGACACAAATAACAAGGAATATAACAAGAATATCTCCGAAATGGTTCACTCTACAAAAAATGTATTTGGACATAAATTGAGTGTTTTAGCGAGATCTACATTTTTTGTATAGTAAGATTTTATCTCTTACGGCTTACGAGTTATTCAAAAGTCATCCAGAGTAAACAGAACTGCATAGGCTATAGCCAGAAGATATACATTTCATTTGTCATACAAATATCTTAAACATATGTCATTTTCATCAAAATCGTTAGTCATTTTCAAGAACATTTTCCGTGTGAAGGGTAGTTTAGGGTGGAGCAATTTTCTTCAAAATCTTCGTGTCGCATCCTTGAAACACATTAAACTTAAATACCAACTTTGATTTTTAACCGAGTTTTCGTTTTTGAGTTATTCTGTCCACAGACCGACACACAGATACAGGCGCGCGCGCGCGCACCCACACACACACACACACACACACACACACACACACACACACACACACACACACACACATGTACACACATGCGCGCGGACCTTTTAAAAACTGCTTTTTTGGATTCACGGGGTCTCAAAACATATTTTCAGTTAAATCTCGACATCGAATTTTTGGATAGAATACAATACTTCCCCTACTTACTAGTAGAGAAAGTAAAAAATAAAATAGGTCGGATATTTGGTCCTCAATATGTAGCCATTCCTTTATAGTTAATTTCTGTAATTAACATGCAGAGGTAGATTTAAAGGATGAGTTATTATGTATACTCCATTTGTTGTTGAAATGAGTCGATTAACCACAAAATGATATTAAATAATGGGACTCCAGCGTGTATATTGGAATGAATTTGTGGACATGCGTTTGGCAAGGTGCAAACTGGAAGGTTGACACTGCTCAGGTCTCCTGAATACTGCTCGGAAAGCTTGAAGGTACACACCCCTCCCCTTAGAGTCTGTTTAGTCAACGCATGTGCAGTTGGATCACAAAGGAAATTTGCACTACCCACAACTAATGACTGTCATGAATCCATCTCTGCGCTTCAAACACCGCAAATCTCTATCTCAGTGCTTGAAGACCAAGGAAGTTACATACTCACTCCACGTGGTCTCAGGTGCCAAAATTCTGAATTCCAGTTCTTTTCTCTTTCATTAGCTACGTTAGTTCATGTTAAGATGATGCAATTCTGCCTGAAATGAGTCAAAAAGAAGGGCCCGTGTTGTAAAACGATTGTGAGGGTTCCTCAAAGGAGGCAGCCGAACTGCACATGTGTTGAGTAAACAGACTCTACTAGCAGGAGCTGATGAACACACACGGGCCACAGAAATTGACTCAATGAGGGCATGGCAACATTGGAAGTAAACAACATGGCATCGCTGCTAAGTTTCGACAGCTGTGATCCACAACTGTATTGTGTTCTGTTCAATACATCATTTGCACAACAAAGCATTTTGACCGTATTTTGCACCATTAGATGCTTTCCTATAATATGTAGGTATAACCCCCAGCGCAACAGCCCATGTAGCGCCAAGGTTTGCCGCCCAGGCGCTTCGTCTCCCACCTCTGCCCACTACGGGCGCCATTGGTGGGGTGCAGTACTGGAGGTTGGGACGTGGTCAGCTCCCGAGCCCTCCCGGCCAGTTATACGGCCTTCTCAACCTGAGGCCGCTACTTCTCTATAATATGTAATATATTAAATTCGTTTGCTTTCGATACTTTGCGTCTTATTTTCACTTAGCAAGGCATTTGTGTCATTCTACTGCATAATTACCCATAAAGCAATGCATTCATGCTCATTCAACAAAAATAACTAAAATAATGATTTTTGTTGGTTATGCCTTGCTTGTCACACATTCTAACACGAAGAAGATATAAGTATCATTTCCATATATCCATTGTAACCTAATGTGAACATTAACAGTGCATGCTCGAAGTCAATGTTTTAACGTAGAAATAGTCTAATAAGCTTATAGAGGGGCCTTTGAATGCGAGTATTTAAAGGAAAATATTAATATCGGTAGGAATAGTTGACAGTGGAGATAGGGATATCTAAAACGCAAAGAATTAAATTTCTTATAACAACCCAACCCATGGATACTCCAGACGACACACAATTCACAGAGACAGAACTATCAGCAGCACTACAGAAATTTAAATCAAACAAAGCACCAGGCGAAGACGGCATAGATGCCAAGATCCCCCAAAATACGTTCAACTGTTTCTGAAAGCTAACTACACAATTATACAATCAGTGCCTAAACACAGCTTAGTTTCCAAAACAATGGAAACGCTCTATCGCAATCCCTATCGTTAAACCTGGGAAAGAAAATAGTAACGAAGCCTCAAAATACAGCCCTATAAGCCTAATAAATGTCGGAGGAAACCTCTTGGAAAAATTACTCATAGATCGAATAAATCACCATGTCTATTCCAACGATATCCTCAACGATAAACAATATGGCTTTCTCCCTCCTCCCCACCCCCCCAAAAAAGCACCGTTGACGCAGCACTAGTAGTTAATTAGTTCTTCAGCAGTAACCTACAACAGAAGAAGTCAACAGTAATGGTGAGCCTTGATGTCAGAGGGGCCTTCGACCCGGCCTGATGGCCGAGATATTAAGTAACTTGCAAAACTTCGCTGTCCAAAAAACTTATATGACTTAAACAGAGACTACCTCAACGACAGGGTTGCATCAATACAGATCAACAACTATAAAGTAAAAAGAGCAGCAATGAAAGGCTGCCCCCAAGGATCATGTTGCGCCCCAGGACTATGGAATATAATGCATAACAGCCTTCTGAACTTGGCCTTCTCAATTCATACTAAAGTAATTGCCTTCGCAGACGACACAACAATCCTAAACGCTGGCCACACTACAACAGAAGCGGAAGTCTACTCAAACGCCAAAATTACCAAAGTATAAAAATGGACTAAGGACTATAAAATACAATTCAACGACAGTAAATCGAAAGCCATGTTACTGTCAAGAAACAGAAGAACTAAACAATTTAACATATACTTGAATAACAGAAGACTATGTAGAAACAGTTGAAGAAATAAAATACCTAGGAATTTACTTTGAACACAAATTATCCTTTGACAAACACATAGACAACATAGCCAAGAAATGTACCATCTTAATACATTTCCTAGGAAGAACAACCAAGCTTAACTGGGCCTAGGCTACATGTCCCTAAAACAATCTACGAAGGATCACTCATCCCTATAATAACATATGGTGCCCCTGTATGGGGAAAAGCCATAAAGAAGCAAAAGAACCTGAAGAAATTGCAGAGGATACAAAGACTAATCAACATAAAAATGATAAAAGGTTAGCGAACAATTTCTTTTGATGCTTCTTGCGTGATAGAAAGTGTACTCCTAATAGGATTAGTAATAAAAGAGAAGATTCAACTATATAGATTGAGGCATAACTTAGAAAAAGGGTACCTAGTATGCAAAACACCAAAACCAGACAAAGATTGGCCACATCCATCCCAAATAGTTAACATAAATGAAAATAACGACACAACGCAGTAAAATTAAAGGCCAGGTGGGGGCAGGAGTAGCAGTACATGTGTAAAAAACCATTTGGATAGAACTTTAATATAGATTAAACCCCGCCTGCTCAAACAACCAAGTGGAAACTATTGCTATCCTTCAGTCTCTGAAACATTTACAGACCTCCCCGGAATACACCAACCACAGCACTAAAGTGGCTATATTTGCAGACAGCAAAACCACCCTTGTCTCACTTAGAAACAACACCATACATTCCCCAAACATAGAAGAAATAAGGAATAGACTCCGTCAAGTAACAGCAGAAAACTAGTTGATAGACTTCAGATGGTTAAACGCGCATGTAGGGATAAAAGGAAATGAACAAGCGGACCCGCCTTGCCAAAGAAGCAGCCCAGGACAGTGAGTGATCTATCCATAGCGGACAATAAAGTACTTACATCATCAATAGCCTCCGAACTGAAGAGAACAACTCAAGAAAAATGGCAATAACAGTGGGAAAGCTCAAAAAATGGGACTAAAACAATATCATTCTTCCCAAGCATAGAAGAGAGATTAAAACTCAACATTCCTATAGTATCAGAAATTACAGCAGCAGTAACTGGCCACGGCATAACAAAAGCTTACCTATACAGGTTCAAAATAATCGACGACGTAATGTGTATCTTCAAACTAGGAGAACAGATAATAATAGATCAGGTGATATATGACTGCAAACTACCAGAAGGAGAACACAAAATCCTCAAACAAGAAACAATCCGAGCTGGAGGGAAATGGCCAACTACCGACAACGCACTCATAACTAACTGCACGAAGGCAATCTACAGATTTGTGAAATCAATAGACTACGATAAACTATACTGCTCGCAAAAGTTAAAGGCATGTGAACGCTGGCCAATGCTCAAGCGGAGCGCTGTTGCCAAGCGTAGTGCGTGTACCGGCAGAGGTTCTGTACAAAAGAGCGTGTGAGATGCATGCACCACATTCGGCAGCGCTGGTAGGAGGGGCAAGCTTATGATTCGCTGGAGTCTGCAGTACGTCCCGCCTCCATATGCCTTTAAGTTTTGCGAAGATTATAAAATAGCATGATGATTAACAAAATAATATAACTTATAAATGTAAATTTAACTTCCATGAAACCTCGTAAACGTGCAATTTTTACCTTTTAGGAAATACAGTTACCTACACATAGATTCTAGTTCATAGTAGCAGCATTGTGCATTCTAAAACTCACCTGATACAAGAGAACCTGGAAACTAAAACATGTAATATTACTATGTAATGGAGCATATTGCTATACGTACAACGAATAAACAAATAATAATTATATAATTGTTTTTTTTTCTTTTGAATCGTTTCAGATTTAGCATTTTTAAAGTTGAATAAAACTTAATCAAAATTAGAAACTTTAAATGACAGGATTTAAAAATTATTTTCCTTTGAAGGAAGGCTAGAAAAAATCCTATGACAGATAAATATAACATAATGGCTTAAAACATTAGTTTTTGTTTAAATTGCGCCGCGTAGAGCCTTGGCATAGGATAATAATATCCATATGTAATATTTCAAGGTTTGGAACTCTGGTTTTCTATTACTTTGGTTTAATTATTCCATTAAATTCAAACACACATTCACACTCCCATTCATTTGCCAGACTCTAGGGAGGATGGGGAATAATATAGCTCTACTTAAAAAAGACCCTCCCTCTGACCCGGGTTCGAACCCGAGACCCCTAGCACAGTAGGCCCTGGGCTTACCCACTACGCTACGGGGCCATCCACGAAAAAGCATCCTTTATAACAAATTTTGAACTTGACTCACCTGCATGATGTTAAGTAAATCGGAACTAACTGAGCCTGGCCCCCTAGCGCAGTTGGTGGAGCACCTGCCTGCTGTGCAATGGGTACCGGGTTTGATTCTCGGCAGAGGGGTAGGAAGTTTTCTCCGCCAAGATTATTCCTCAGACTGGAAGTATAATGGCGGCGCCTTGGCTGACTGGTTAGACCACTCGTCTACCACCTAGGCTGGACATTCATGTGGTATTCGTGGTGGACGAAGCGGCGTCTGGGCGGGTTTCCTCCAGGTTCTACGGTTTCCAACGCCATTCATTCCACCATATGGTCCGTTATCACATTTTCAATCATCCATTTCACCTGCATTTCGTATCATCCTCTTCCTATCATACCTGGTGTTTGGCTGACCATCCGCTTCCAGGTCTTCACACTGGTCCAGAGGTCCCTCTGCTCACCGCCAGGCGTCTGACCCTAGGCACTGGCATGTAAGTCCTACGGGGTGTAAGTCCTACATTAGGGGAGGGTAATCAGGGAAAGAAGAATAAGAAGGAAGCAAATGAAACAAATTGAGGCCACATTCACATGGTTTTCTCTAATTACCGTCGTTTATCTTTATATCAACCTACAGGTTCTTTGTCTAAAACTGCTCTCCTTGGTTTCAGACTGCCTCAAAACATTTGTGGTAAAATCTCGACGTGGAAGTGTGGGTGAAATACAATATTTTGTCCAACCGACCGACCGACCGACCGACGGTGTGTTTGTGTGCGTGTGTGTGTATCTGTGTATATGTGTGTTTGTCTGTCTATGAACAGCATAATTCAAAAACGAAAAGTCGGTTAAAAACCAAATTTGGTATTTGTAAGCTTTTCCTACAATGCGACACGAAGATTTTGAAGAAAATTGCCCTACCCTAAACTATCCTTTACATGGAAAAATTTCGAAATTTTTTATTTTCGTAAAAATTGCTCTAACGTTTTTGATTAAAATTCCGTATGTGTAAGATATTTTTATGGCAAATGAAATGTATATATTGAATTTTCTGGCAATAGCCGCTGTCGTCATATTTAACTACTCTGGATGACTTTTAGATAACTGGTAAGCCATAAGAGATGCACCAAATCTTACTATACAAAAGATGTATATCTCATTTAAACACGCGAGTTATGTCTAAGCGCATTTTTGTAGTGTACCATATCGGAGATATTCATTTGTTATTTTGTGAGTTATGCAATACTTATACTTTTCTCAAATGGAAAATCGTTGTTCACCTTTTTATGTCTTTGTCACGCAAAGAGGACAGAATTTTTAATGCTTTATGTAGCGGCCAGCTTTAAAATATTTTAGTATCGTCAAAGCCTGTTGTATTCCTCTTGTACCTAAATGCCAATTAGAAATAAGGTAATTTCTGCAAATGTTTATTTCGGCTGACATTAAGAAAACAGAAGAGTAAGAGTTTGTAGGAATAGTTAGTGCAAAAGAAGAGGAAGTAATGTGAGTGCAACACATCAGACCCTTTGACTCAGTATTGACCTCAAAACAGGTATTTCTAATGACATTTCGAGATGAAAATTTTCTGTGGAATATACCAGTTACTTCGTTTGCCTACCAAGGTGTGTTTTAGAGAACATAATAATTGAGCTAATATGATAACAATGATTGGATGTGTTCACGTAAGGTATTATCACGACATGCGTGTTGCAAGTTCGCCTACCCTCATACACAAGGTTGCATAAGAAAGGTCAATTGTTTCATTTCCACTGGAGTAGAAAACAGATAGACAACATGTTGCGTTTCGTTGTGATCGGATGTTTCATTTGAATGCGTTTGTAGTCGGACCAATCAGCTTCTTCATATGCTCCATTAAACGGGACAAATTGAATCTGAGCCCAGCGTCGCCATGGATACGGATGCCGTTGATCATGTTGTATGACATGCGAGCGAGTTTGTGGAACGCAGCACATGTCGGTGGTCTCTATTAGATCTCCTCAGAACAAAACAGTCACACGGCCAACCGAGAGGACGACACCCTGTTACCTGTGCCAATGCTCCACAGAGATCCATTTGAAAACTATGAACCTCTTATTTTTCTGCACAACAAAGCAATTAAGGAAAAAAGACACATCAAAAATTTTACCCCTACATCGCTACAATTTGTCTACTTACAATCCATCTAATGCGTTCCTCGCACCGGAATGTGTTTGATATCTACAGCTGTCGTGTTTTCTCAAATAGATTAAGGCTACAGTTTCAACTTATCAAAAAAGCTTTGGCCGTTTGAAAACATACTCTGTGTTTTAACACAACTAATCCAACATGATTGTTACACTGTGTAGTCCAGTAAGAAGTAAACTGGACAAGAATGTTTGACTACTTAAATCTCAAGAAGAAACAAAACAGTCACGTTGTACTACACCTTGACCTTGTGTCTGTATACACTTGCAAGACAATGATTCACTAGTTCACACAGTACTACCTCCTCACTGTAACACAACCTACAAGTATCATATGAACACTATCACTCCACGTCTGTAACTCACTGTGAGAAGAAACAAAACAGTCACGTTATACTACACCTTGACCTTGTGTCTGTATACACTTGCAAGACAATGATTCACTAGTTCACACAGTACTACCTCCTCACTACAACACAACCTACAAGTATCATATGAACACTATCACTCCACGTCTGTAACTCACTGTGAGAAGAAACAAAACAGTCACGTTATACTACACCTTGACCTTGTGTCTGTATACACTTGCAAGACAATGATTCACTAGTTCACACAGTACTACCTCCTCACTACAACACAACCTACAAGTATCATATGAACACTATCACTCCACGTCTGTAACTCACTGTGAGAAGAAACAAAACAGTCACGTTATACTACACCTTGACCTTGTGTCTGTATACACTTGCAAGACAATGATTCACTAGTTCACACAGTACTACCTCCTCACTACAACACAACCTACAAGTATCATATGAACACTATCACTCCACGTCTGTAACTCACTGTGAAAAGAAACAAAACAGTCACGTTATACTACACCTTGACCTTGTGTCTGTATACACTAGCAAGACAATGATTCACTAGTTCACACAGTACTACCTCCTCACTGTAACACAACCTACAAGTATCATATGATCACTATCACTCCACGTCTGTAACTCACTGTGAGAAGAAACAAAACAGTCACGTTATACTGCACCTTGACCTTGTGTCTGTATACACTTGCAGGACAATGATTCACTAGTTCACACAGTACTACCTCCTCACTGCAACACAACCTACAAGTATCATATGAACACTATCACTCCACGTCTGTAACTCACTGTGAGAAGAAACAAAACAGTCACGTTATACTACACCTTGACCTTGTGTCTGTATACACTTGCAAGACAATGATTCACTAGTTCACACAGTACTACCTCCTCACTACAACACAACCTACAAGCATCATATGAACACTATCACTCCACGTCTGTAACTCACTGTGAGAAGAAACAAAACAGTCACGTTATACTACACCTTGACCTTGTGTCTGTATACACTTGCAAGACAATGATTCACTAGTTCACACAGTACTACCTCCTCACTACAACACAACCTACAAGTATCATATGAACATCATCACTCCACGTCTGTAACTCACTGTGAGAAGAAACAAAACAGTCACGTTATACTACACCTTGACCTTGTGTCTGTATACACTTGCAAGACAATGATTCACTAGTTCACACAGTACTACCTCCTCACTGCAACACAACCTACAAGTATCATATGAACACTATCACTCCACGTCTGTAACTCACTGTGAGAAGAAACAAAACAGTCACGTTATACTACACCTTGACCTTGTGTCTGTATACACTTGCAAGACAATGATTCACTAGTTCACACAGTACTACCTCCTCACTACAACACAACCTACGAGTATCATATGAACATCATCACTCCACGTCTGTAACTCACTGTGAGAAGAAACAAAACAGTCACGTTATACTACACCTTGACCTTGTGTCTGTATACACTTGCAAGACAATGATTCACTAGTTCACACAGTACTACCTCCTCACTACAACACAACCTACAAGTATCATATGAACACTATCACTCCACGTCTGTAACTCACTGTGAGAAGAAACAAAACAGTCACGTTATACTACACCTTGACCTTGTGTCTGTATACACTTGCAAGACAATGATTCACTAGTTCACACAGTACTACCTCCTCACTACAACACAACCTACAAGTATCATATGAACACTATCACTCCACGTCTGTAACTCACTGTGAGAAGAAACAAAACAGTCACGTTATACTACACCTTGACCTTGTGTCTGTATACACTTGCAAGACAATGATTCACTAGTTCACACAGTACTACCTCCTCACTACAACACAACCTACAAGTATCATATGAACACTATCACTCCACGTCTGTAACTCACTGTGAGAAGAAACAAAACAGTCACGTTATACTACACCTTGACCTTGTGTCTGTATACACTTGCAAGACAATGATTCACTAGTTCACACAGTACTACCTCCTCACTACAACACAACCTACAAGTATCATATGAACACTATCACTCCACGTCTGTAACTCACTGTGAGAAGAAACAAAACAGTCACGTTATACTACACCTTGACCTTGTGTCTGTATACACTAGCAAGACAATGATTCACTAGTTCACACAGTACTACCTCCTCACTACAACACAACCTACAAGTATCATATGAACACTATCACTCCACGTCTGTAACTCACTGTGAGAAGAAACAAAACAGTCACGTTATACTACACCTTGACCTTGTGTCTGCATACACTAGCAAGACAATGATTCACTAGTTCACACAGTACTACCTCCTCACTGTAACACAACCTACAAGTATCATATGAACACTATCACTCCACGTCTGTAACTCACCGTGAGAAGAAACAAAACAGTCACGTTATACTACACCTTGACCTGGTGTCTGTATACACTTGCAAGACAATGATTCACTAGTTCACACAGTACTACCTCCTCACTGTAACACAACCTACAAGTATCATATGAACACTATCACTCCACGTCTGTAACTCACCGTGAGAAGAAACAAAACAGTCACGTTATACTACACCTTGACCTGGTGTCTGTATACACTTGCAAGACAATGATTCACTAGTTCACACAGTACTACCTCCTCACTACAACTCAACCTACAAGTATCATATGAACACTATCACTCCACGTCTGTAACTCACTGTGAGAAGAAACAAAACAGTCACGTTATACTACACCTTGACCTTGTGTCCGTATACACTTGCAAGACAATGATTCACTAGTTCACACAGTACTGCCTCCTCACTGTAACACAACCTACAAGTATCATATGAACACTATCACTCCACGTCTGTAACTCACTGTGAGAAGAAACAAAACAGTCACGTTATACTACACCTTGACCTTGTGTCTGTATACACTTGCAGGACAATGATTCACTAGTTCACACAGTACTGCCTCCTCACTGTAACACAACCTACAAGTATCATATGAACACTATCACTCCACGTGTGTAACTCACTGTGAGAAGAAACAAAACAGTCACGTTATACTACACCTTGACCTTGTGTCCGTATACACTTGCAAGACAATGATTCACTAGTTCACACAGTACTACCTCCTCACTGTAACACAACCTACAAGTATCATATGAACACTATCACTCCACGTCTGTAACTCACTGTGAGAAGAAACAAAACAGTCACGTTATACTACACCTTGACCTTGTGTCTGTATACACTTGCAGGACAATGATTCACTAGTTCACACAGTACTGCCTCCTCACTGTAACACAACCTACAAGTATCATATGAACACTATCACTCCACGTGTGTAACTCACTGTGAGAAGAAACAAAACAGTCACGTTATACTACACCTTGACCTTGTGTCCGTATACACTTGCAAGACAATGATTCACTAGTTCACACAGTACTGCCTCCTCACTGTAACACAACCTACAAGTATCATATGAACACTATCACTCCACGTCTGTAACTCACTGTGAGAAGAAACAAAACAGTCACGTTATACTACACCTTGACCTTGTGTCTGTATACACTTGCAGGACAATGATTCACTAGTTCACACAGTACTGCCTCCTCACTGTAACACAACCTACAAGTATCATATGAACACTATCACTCCACGTGTGTAACTCACTGTGAGAAGAAACAAAACAGTCACGTTATACTACACCTTGACCTTGTGTCCGTATACACTTGCAAGACAATGATTCACTAGTTCACACAGTACTACCTCCTCACTGTAACACAACCTACAAGTATCATATGAACACTATCACTCCACGTGTGTAACTCACTGTGAGAAGAAACAAAACAGTCACGTTATACTACACCTTGACCTTGTGTCTGTATACACTTGCAAGACAATGATTCACTAGTTCACACAGTACTACCTCCTCACTACAACAGAACCTACAAGTATCATATGAACACTATCACTCCACGTGTGTAACTCACTGTGAGAAGAAACAAAACAGTCACGTTATACTACACCTTGACCTTGTGTCTGTATACACTTGCAAGACAATGATTCACTAGTTCACACAGTACTACCTCCTCACTACAACACAACCTACAAGTATCATATGAACACTATCACTCCACGTCTGTAACTCACTGTGAGAAGAAACAAAACAGTCACGTTATACTACACCTTGACCTTGTGTCTGTATACACTTGCAAGACAATGATTCACTAGTTCACACAGTACTACCTCCTCACTACAACACAACCTACAAGTATCATATGAACACTATCACTCCACGTCTGTAACTCACTGTGAGAAGAAACAAAACAGTCACGTTATACTACACCTTGACCTTGTGTCTGTATACACTTGCAAGACAATGATTCACTAGTTCACACAGTACTGCCTCCTCACTGTAACACAACCTACAAGTATCATATGAACACTATCACTCCACGTGTGTAACTCACTGTGAGAAGAAACAAAACAGTCACGTTATACTACACCTTGACCTTGTGTCCGTATACACTTGCAAGACAATGATTCACTAGTTCACACAGTACTACCTCCTCACTACAACAGAACCTACAAGTATCATATGAACACTATCACTCCACGTGTGTAACTCACTGTGAGAAGAAACAAAACGGTCACGTTATACTACACCTTGACCTTGTGTCTGTATACACTTGCAAGACAATGATTCACTAGTTCACACAGTACTACCTCCTCACTACAACACAACCTACAAGTATCATATGAACACTATCACTCCACGTCTGTAACTCACTGTGAGAAGAAACAAAACAGTCACGTTATACTACACCTTGACCTTGTGTCTGTATACACTTGCAAGACAATGATTCACTAGTTCACACAGTACTACCTCCTCACTGTAACACAACCTACAGGTATCATATGAACACTATCACTCCACGTCTGTAACTCACTGTGAGAAGAAACAAAACAGTCACGTTATACTACACCTTGACCTTGTGTCTGTATACACTTGCAAGACAATGATTCACTAGTTCACACAGTACTACCTCCTCACTGTAACACAACCTACAAGTATCATATGAACACTATCACTCCACGTCTGTAACTCACTGTGAGAAGAAACAAAACAGTCACGTTATACTACACCTTGACCTTGTGTCTGTATACACTTGCAAGACAATGATTCACTAGTTCACACAGTACTACCTCCTCACTACAACACAACCTACAAGTATCATATGAACACTATCACTCCACGTCTGTAACTCACTGTGAGAAGAAACAAAACAGTCACGTTATACTACACCTTGACCTTGTGTCTGTATACACTTGCAAGACAATGATTCACTAGTTCACACAGTACTACCTCCTCACTACAACACAACCTACAAGTATCATATGAACACTATCACTCCACGTCTGTAACTCACTGTGAGAAGAAACAAAACAGTCACGTTATACTACACCTTGACCTTGTGTCTGTATACACTTGCAAGACAATGATTCACTAGTTCACACAGTACTACCTCCTCACTACAACACAACCTACAAGTATCATATGAACACTATCACTCCACGTCTGTAACTCACTGTGAGAAGAAACAAAACAGTCACGTTATACTACACCTTGACCTTATGTCTGTATACACTTGCAAGACAATGATTCACTAGTTCACACAGTACTACCTCCTCACTGTAACACAACCTACAAGTATCATATGAACACTATCACTCCACGTCTGTAACTCACTGTGAGAAGAAACAAAACAGTCACGTTATACTACACCTTGACCTTGTGTCTGTATACACTTGCAAGACAATGATTCACTAGTTCACACAGTACTACCTCCTCACTGTAACACAACCTACAAGTATCATATGAACACTATCACTCCACGTCTGTAACTCACTGTGAGAAGAAACAAAACAGTCTCGTTATACTACACCTTGACCTTGTGTCTGTATACACTTGCAAGACAATGATTCACTAGTTCACACAGTACTACCTCCTCACTACAACACAACCTACAAGTATCATATGAACACTATCACTCCACGTCTGTAACTCACTGTGAGAAGAAACAAAACAGTCACTTGACCTTGTGTCTGTATACACTTGCAAGACAATGATTCACTAGTTCACACAGTACTACCTCCTCACTACAACACAACCTACAAGTATCATATGAACACTATCACTCCACGTCTGTAACTCACTGTGAGAAGAAACAAAACAGTCACGTTATACTACACCTTGACCTTGTGTCTGTATACACGTGCAAGACAATGATTCACTAGTTCACACAGTACTACCTCCTCACTACAACACAACCTACAAGTATCATATGAACACTATCACTCCACGTCTGTAACTCACTGTGAGAAGAAACAAAACAGTCACTTGACCTTGTGTCTGTATACACTTGCAAGACAATGATTCACTAGTTCACACAGTACTACCTCCTCACTACAACACAACCTACAAGTATCATATGAACACTATCACTCCACGTCTGTAACTCACTGTGAGAAGAAACAAAACAGTCACGTTATACTACACCTTGACCTTGTGTCTGTATACACGTGCAAGACAATGATTCACTAGTTCACACAGTACTACCTCCTCACTACAACACAACCTACAAGTATCATATGAACACTATCACTCCACGTCTGTAACTCACTGTGAGAAGAAACAAAACAGTCACTTGACCTTGTGTCTGTATACACTTGCAAGACAATGATTCACTAGTTCACACAGTACTACCTCCTCACTACAACACAACCTACAAGTATCATATGAACACTATCACTCCACGTCTGTAACTCACTGTGAGAAGAAACAAAACAGTCACTTGACCTTGTGTCTGTATACACTTGCAAGACAATGATTCACTAGTTCACACAGTACTACCTCCTCACTACAACACAACCTACAAGTATCATATGAACACTATCACTCCACGTCTGTAACTCACTGTGAGAAGAAACAAAACAGTCACGTTATACTACACCTTGACCTTGTGTCTGTATACACGTGCAAGACAATGATTCACTAGTTCACACAGTACTACCTCCTCACTGTAACACAACCTACAAGTATCATATGAACAGTATCACTCCACGTCTGTAACTCATTGTGAGAAGAAACAGAACAGTCACGTTATACTACACCTTGACCTTGTGTCTGTATACACTTGCAAGACAATGATTCACTAGTTCACACAGTACTACCTCCTCACTACAACACAACCTACAAGTATCATATGAACACTATCACTCCACGTCCGTAACTCACTGTGAGAAGAAACAAAACAGTCACGTTATACTACACCTTGACCTTGTGTCTGTATACACTTGCAAGACAATGATTCACTAGTTCACACAGTACTACTTCCTCACTGTAACACAACCTACATGTATCATATGAACACTATCACTCCACGTCTGTAACTCACTGTGAGAAGAAACAAAACAGTCACGTTATACTACACCGTGACCTTGTGTCTGTATACACTTGCAAGACAATGATTCACTAGTTCACACAGTACTACCTCCTCACTACAACACAATCTACAAGTATCATATGAACACTATCACTCCACGTCTGTAACTCACTGTGAGAAGAAACAAAACAGTCACGTTATACTACACCTTGACCTTGTGTCTGTATACACTTGCAAGACAATGATTCACTAGTTCACACAGTACTACCTCCTCACTACAACACAACCTACAAGTATCATATGAACACTATCACTCCACGTCTGTAACTCACTGTGAGAAGAAACAAAACAGTCACGTTATACTACACCTTGACCTTGTGTCTGTATACACTTGCAAGACAATGATTCACTAGTTCACACAGTACTACCTCCTCACTACAACACAACCTACAAGTATCATATGAACACTATCACTCCACGTCTGTAACTCACTGTGAGAAGAAACAAAACAGTCACGTTATACTACACCTTGACCTTGTGTATGTATACACTTGCAAGACAATGATTCACTAGTTCACACAGTACTACCTCCTCACTACAACACAACCTACAAGTATCATATGAACACTATCACTCCACGTCTGTAACTCACTGTGAGAAGAAACAAAACAGTCACGTTATACTACACCTTGACCTTGTGTCTGTATACACTTGCAAGACAATGATTCACTAGTTCACACAGTACTACCTCCTCACTGCAACACAACCTACAAGTATCATATGAACACTATCACTCCACGTCTGTAACTCACTGTGAGAAGAAACAAAACAGTCACGTTATACTACACCTTGACCTTGTGTCTGTATACACTTGCAAGACAGTGATTCACTAGTTCACACAGTACTACCTCCTCACTACAACAGAACCTACAAGTATCATATGAACACTATCACTCCACGTCTGTAACTCACTGTGAGAAGAAACAAAACAGTCACGTTATACTACACCTTGACCTTGTGTCTGTATACACTTGCAAGACAATGATTCACTAGTTCACACAGTACTACCTCCTCACTGTAACACAACCTACAAGTATCATATGAACACTATCACTCCACGTCTGTAACTCACTGTGAGAAGAAACAAAACAGTCACGTTATATTACACCTTGACCTTGTGTCTGTATACACTTGCAAGACAATGATTCACTAGTTCACACAGTACTACCGCCTCACTACAACACAACCTACAAGTATCATATGAACACTATCACTCCACGTCTGTAACTCACTGTGAGAAGAAACAAAACAGTCACGTTATACTACACCTTGACCTTGTGTCTGTATACACTTGCAAGACAATGATTCACTAGTTCACACAGTACTACCTTCTCACTGTAACACAACCTACAAGTGTCATATGAACACTATCACTCCACGTCTGTAACTCACAGTGAGAAGAAACAAAACAGTCACGTTATACTACACCTTGACCTTGTGTCTGTATACACTTGCAAGACAATGATTCACTAGTTCACACAGTACTACCTCCTCACTACAACACAACCTACAAGTATCATATGAACACTATCACTCCACGTGTGTAACTCACTGTGAGAAGAAACAAAACAGTCACGTTATACTACACCTTGACCTTGTGTCTGTATACACTTGCAAGACAATGGTTCACTAGTTCACACAGTACTACCTCCTCACTGTAACACAACCTACAAGTATCATATGAACACTATCACTCCACGTCTGTAACTCACTGTGAGAAGAAACAAAACAGTCACGTTATACTACACCTTGACCTTGTGTCTGTATACACTAGCAAGACAATGATTCACTAGTTCACACAGTACTACCTCCTCACTACAACACAACCTACAAGTATCATATGAACACTATCACTCCACGTCTGTAACTCACTGTGAGAAGAAACAAAACAGTCACGTTATACTACACCGTGACCTTGTGTCTGTATACACTTGCAAGACAATGATTCACTAGTTCACACAGTACTACCTCCTCACTACAACACAACCTACAAGTATCATATGAACACTATCACTCCACGTCTGTAACTCACTGTGAGAAGAAACAAAACAGTCACGTTATACTACACCTTGACCTTGTGTCTGTATACACTTGCAAGACAATGATTCACTAGTTCACACAGTACTACCTCCTCACTGTAACACAACCTACAAGTATCATATGAACACTATCACTCCAGTCTGTAACTCACTGTGAGAAGAAACAAAACAGTCACGTTATACTACATCTTGACCTTGTGTCTGTATACACTTGCAAGACAATGATTCACTAGTTCACACAGTACTACCTCCTCACTGTAACACAACCTACAAGTATCATATGAACACTATCACTCCAGTCTGTAACTCACTGTGAGAAGAAACAAAACAGTCACGTTATACTACACCTTGACCTTGTGTCTGTATACACTTGCAAGACAATGATTCACTAGTTCACACAGTACTACCTCCTCACTACAACACAACCTACAAGTATCATATGAACACTATCACTCCACGTCTGTAACTCACTGTGAGAAGAAACAAAACAGTCACGTTATACTACATCTTGACCTTGTGTGTGTATACACTTGCAAGACAACGATTCACTAGTTCACACAGTACTACCTCCTCACTACAACACAACCTACAAGTATCATATGAACACTATCACTCCACGTGTGTAACTCACTGTGAGAAGAAACAAAACAGTCACGTTATATTACACCTTGACCTTGTGTCTGTATATACTTGCAAGACAATGATTCACTAGTTCACACAGTACTACCTCCTCACTACAACACAACCTACAAGTATCATATGAACACTATCACTCCACGTCTGTAACTCACTGTGAGAAGAAACAAAACAGTCACGTTATACTACACCTTGACCTTGTGTCTGTATACACTTGCAAGACAATGATTCACTAGTTCACACAGTACTACCTCCTCACTACAACACAACCTACAAGTATCATATGAACACTATCACTCCACGTCTGTAACTCACTGTGAGAAGAAACAAAACAGTCACGTTATACTACACCTTGACCTTGTGTCTGTATACACTTGCAAGACAATGATTCACTAGTTCACACAGTACTACCTCCTCACTACAACACAACCTACAAGTATCATATGAGCACTATCACTCCACGTCTGTAGCTCATTGTGAGAAGAAACAAAACAGTCACGTTATACTACACCTTGACCTTGTGTCTGTATACACTTGCAAGACAATGATTCACTAGTTCACACAGTACTACCTCCTCACTACAACACAACCTACAAGTATCATATGAGCACTATCACTCCACGTCTGTAGCTCATTGTGAGAAGAAACAAAACAGTCACGTTATACTACACCTTGACCTTGTGTCTGTATACACTTCACTAGTTCGCAGAGTACTACGTTACGTTGTTTTCAACTCTTGCTTCTAGTGATAGTTGTTTGCACATTTGATGGCCGCAATTATTTTAAGAGCTGGTCGCTATGAGATGGCTTTGACATACCGTTCTCATTGTACAGCTAAGACATGGAAAACAACCAATAATGACTTTATATTTCAGAAAGGCATATGTATTTGAAAATTCAAACCAATAACAAGGAACATGTCTGAGAAAGGTTACCTCTGGAGAAAGGAAAATAAGGATTTAACATAAATTGTGTGCTTTAACTTTTTTTTAAATTAACGTCCTCCAACATTGTCATATCGGACGAATGAATGAAATGAAATTTGTGAAATGATGCTCAAATGAGCCCGAGGTCCATGGAGCTTTTAAGTTACCCGACATTCGTCTTCTCAGGGTAGGGAAAACCTCGGAATATCTAAATTTGTTGTGCAGTAAGATTTTGTTATCTCTTAAGTTTACCACTCAAGCAGAATTAATCTACTTAGAATGAAATGAACTTTACAAGCTATTTCTAGAATATTCGAGATATACATTTCATTTGTGATGAAAATATGTTACACATATATAATTTGACTTTTCATTTTTGGGTTATGCTGTCCTCTCTCTCTTTCTCTGTCTCTCTCTCTCTCTCTCTCACAGCCACACACACATACACCGTGAGCACATATCTTTTTCTAAAAGTCTGATATGTTGCACTCACATAACCTACTCTACTCTAGTACAAACTATTTTTACAAACATTTTTTCCTTTATCTACTTCATATTGATTCTGATAAACATCTGTAGAAATATCTTTTTAGTAATTTTCTTGTAGGTACAAAGGGAATACAGTATAGTTTAAGCGTTACCCAAATATTTTAACAGTGCTCGCTATATGATGACTTTGAAATTCCGTTCTCTTTGCATGACTACGAGATAAAAAATGAACAACGACCTCCAGTTTGAGAACGATCTATAAGTGTTGTAAAATTCAGATAAATAATAAGCGACACCTTCGAAATGGTTCACTTCACAAAAAAGATCGTTTGACGTAAATTGTGTGTTTTAGCAAGATCTACATTTTTTGTATATCGTAGTAGGATTTGGTCTTTCTCTTACGGTTTACCACTTATACAAAGGTAATCAAGAGTAAACAGGACTACAAGGGCTATAGCCAGAAAATTGAAAATATATACTTCATTTGCCATTAAATGCCTTAAACATACGACATTGTAATACAAATTTTCGAAAAAGTTTCCATGCAAAGAGTAGTTTGGTGTGAAAGAATTTTCTTCAAAATCTTCGTGTCCTATCGTTGAAAGATATTAGACTTAGATACCAACTTTGGTTTCTAACTGACTTTTCGTTTTTTAATGTATGCTGTTCACAGGCTGACACACACACACACACACACACACACACACACACACACACAGAGGGACTTTTTCTTTGTTTCTCAAAATGCCCTTTTTGATTCAGGGGCTTTAAAGCATATATATCTTCAACTTTGTGGGTGGAATACAATACTTCCTCTACTTAGTATATGTAGTAGAGAAAGTAAAGATGCTTTAAAGCCGGCGTTTCCAACTAGAGCACTTAGCGCAGTGGCAAGTGCCTTCCCCACGTGGCGGCCTCTGCGACTGCATGTGTACAACCGACAGTAAGAGGAATTTCGTCTCAACGCTTAGATGGTGTTAAATACCTACCCGTAGCATATAGCAGATAGTTGAGCTTATCGTTACAAAATGTCCTTTAATCCTTTATGGAAAAAATTATATTTTGTTGAACGGAAAGCTCAATAATTAATCTGTCAAAGAAATTACCATATGGCACCTGAACTTCAAATTTTTATGACTCCATTTTCAGCGCGTCCTGAAAAAGCTCCATCGAATTTGCAAACAGAGTTGATAAAACTGAAGTGCGGTGCAATCCTAAAAGACAAGTACTACCACTACCACTACCACAGTAATTTAATTAAATGTTTCAAAGATGTTAATCAATAATAATTTCCCAAATTTGTGTCAATGTTTGGTACAACTTATGCATGCGAACTGACGTTTCCAATTATGAATTTAAACAAAAGTAAAAGCAGGATGTCTCTGTCTGGTGCTGCGTTAAAGGCATTACTGCGAATTTCTACTGTCAATCTATTGTGCCGAATATTGGTAAGTTAGTTGGGGCAAAATGATGACAAAAATCTTTCTAAATGGTAAATGCACATAAGGGTAACCAAAATATACATAGGGAATAAATAGTGTGTTTGTGTGTTCACAAAATTGTCATTAATAATAATTGTTTTGGTAAGCTACACGCTGACTTGACTATCTGTCACGTTCAACAGTCAAGGCAACAGCTACCCCACCGCAGGTACCACAATACCTTTTTGTTGCTGTCTCTGCCACTACTCCGGTGCCCAGCTCAGAATCGGTGCCTGCCGGGGTCCTGGTGGCAAGGCCTGCTTTAAAGGATTTAGAGTACCTTGTGTGGAATGCAGTACTGTCTCTTCTATGTACATGTGGCAGAGAAAGTAAGAAATAACTATAAGAAACGTGCTATCTCTACCACCAGCCCATAGTACGTAGGGGAAGTGTCACATTCTACCCAAAAATATCGCGATTTCACTGGAAATGTATTTTTCCTGTCCTCTAAGTCCGTCGAGCGAGATAGATGCGCTCCACCAAAACTAGGTTCGGTAGTTTTGGTACACTACATAAATGAAATAATAAATTATGGAATTACCAGTAGCATTGGAAGGGAAAGAAACATAATACACAATACAGCACATTTAATAAGAAATTTAATAAGAATAATAGAATAGAAATTTAATAAGAAATTCAAACATAATGAACACCAAAAACTGTGATCATGACTTTAGTCACTGTGATCAAAGTAAAAGTTGTACTTTTCAGTTCAAAATAACAGTACTTGTGATCACTATCAGTGTCCTCTATCTGAACTGTTGTATATTTACAGGAACTTCCACTAATGTTCCACAGGTTAAGCGACCTTTATATGTCTACCCTCTCTCAGTTTCGAGAAGCTACAAATGCTTCTGGTTTCTAAAGGAATCTAGTAAAACATGATGACAACGTAAACAACGCCATCGATATGGGGTAACGCCCGACATGTATTCAACACAGCTAACGTAACGGGGGTAGGTTCTTAACTGACTAATTCTACTAGGAAAGATACCGTAGTCTATAGTAGTTACACAACTCTACTCCGCGGCAATGTATGAGGCTCACATTGGGGAAGTCATGAATTCGATTCCCGTGACCGATGTTCATGACCAATTTTCCGGTTGCTAGGTGCTTGCTGGGAGGGATAGTTATATTCCTGGAATTTCCTGACCCTTCAGTTAACCTCACTTCTTATTTCACTTAACCTTTCATCTGGTTGGTTGTTTCAGGGTTCTAAGTGTCAGCGGGAGTTTCGGCGTGCATGGCAGGTGCTTATTCTTTGTAAATCCTAGTCCTCTGGATCGGGGGAAGTCAGGGTGCCGGGATCCCAAGGGACCTGTAATGCCACAGGGGGGAGGGGAATCGGTGTACTAGCCGCCACCGGGAGTGCAGACCTTGCCCTCTGCTGTCGTTTCTCTTCAAGTCAGACCAGTCTTCATATCCTCTCACCTCACCCTTCGGCGGCGCCGTGGCCGAGCGGTTAGCGCGCTCGCCTACCACCTAGGCGGCCCGGGTTCGATCCCAGGGACCCGCATGTGGTATTCGTGGTGGACGAAGCGGCGTCAGGGCGGGTTTTCTCCGGGTACTCCGGTTTCCCCCGCCATCTCATTCCACCGGTGCTCCATCTTCATTCCATGTATCATCAGTGTCACCGCCTGCGGTGCCGTAGTAGTAAAAGCGGGCGTTAAACACTACAACACAACACACACCTCACCCTTCCTTCCCTGGGGACGCTCCGTCAGGGACATAAGCACAAAATAAGAGAAGTCACCCCTCCAAACCTTTTCTATCCTATTCTATCTACCCCCAGAATCCAAAAACAGTTTCAGAAAAAGGCACACACACACACACACACACACACACACACACACACACACACACACACACACACTTTCTGTAAACAAGATGACTCAAAAACAAAATGTCGGAAGAATATTACAAAGATTCTAAAGCATATTCTCCCAACACAAACTACCCGTTACATAAAAATTGTACTTTTTCTACCACGTACAAAGAGCAGCAAAGAAAATGTCACTGCACCTCGCGTCCGTCACTTGTTATTTATAGTTGTATGGAGCCATGACCATTTCATTGTTTGCTTCAGGCCACAGTACTAAGGTGTGTAAACAGTTAGGCCAATAATCACAACAAAGTATACAAAGTGACGTTGAAACGAAATATATGTTTATGCTCCGGATCATATTGGTTAAAAGAGAAAGAGGGAGAGTGAATTCCCTTTATCATACAGACCTCTTATACCTTATGGCACGTCTTTAAAGGGGTTAAAATCTAAGGGGGAAACTTGATGAGCACCCAGCTTAGCGGTCAAGCTCACGAACGTTGCAAAATCCGTCGAAGATTTTCTTTGACACTCTCTCTACATATGTAGTGGGAAGAGAATGTATTGCATTTCACATAAAAATTCAATTTGGGGGTTTCACCGAATATACATGCTTTGAGAACCCTGAATAAAAGAATGTATTTTTAGAAAAAAGGTCTCTGTGTGTATGTGTGTGTCTGTGCGCGCGCGTGTGTGTATGTGTGTAAGTATGTAAACAATATAACAAAAACGAAAAGTTGATTAATTACCAAACTTCAAGTTTAAGTGCAGTATCTTCGAAAGATGCGACAAGAAGATGTTTAAAAAATCCTACTCTTGCAGGTACCCTTTACATGGAACATTTTGTTAAAAAAAGCATTTTCTGAAATAGGTCCAAATATTTTCATTAAAATATCTTACATTATAGATATTTACATGAAAAATCTGATGTGTTGCACTCACATGACTTTCTCTACTCTTGTACTAACCATTCTTACAAACTCTTATTCCTATATCTTTATGTTAGTTGAGATAAACATTTGTACAAATTATCTTATTGCTTATTTCCTTGTAGGTGCAAGGGGAATGTTAGAATACAGTAGGCTTTGAACCATAGTCAAATCTTTTAAAGCATTTGCAACTTAACATATAAAAAAATGAACAAGGATGTTCCATTTCACCAAAGTGTTAAGTTTTCCGAAACTAACACAAATAACAGGAATTTCTCCGAAATGGTTCACTCTACAAAAAAATGTATTCAGACATAAATTGTGTCTTTCAGCAAGAGCTACATTTTTGTACAGTAAGATTTTGTCTATCTCTTACGGTTTAGGAGTTAATGAAAAGTCCTCCATAGTAAACAGGACTACATAGGCTAGAAAATTCAAGATATACATTTCATTTTTCATACAAATATTTTAAACATATGCCATTTTAATCAAAATCGTTAGAACCATTTTCAAGAAAATACAAATTTTTCATTTAAAGGGTAGCTTAGAGTGGAGCTATTTTCTTCAAAATCTTCGGGTCGCATCCTTGAAAGACATTAAACTCAAATTCCAACTTTGGTTTTTAACCGACTTTTCGCTTTTCAGTTATGCTGTCCACAGTCTGATAGACTGTCAGACAGACACACAAACATACACACACGGACCTTTTTCTAAAAATGCTTTTTTTGGATTCAGGGGGTCTCAAAACATATTTCCGGTGAAATCTTGACATCGAATTTTTGGGTGGAATACAATACTTTCTTCCACTTGTGTGTGTGTGTGTGTGTGTGTGTGTGTGTGTGTGTGTGTGTGTGTGTGTGTGTGTAATAGTGTATATCTTGGAATTTCTGGGAATAGTCTGTGAAGGAAGAAAGTTTTTATAATGTTGTATAACTGGTAAACTTAAGCGGTTGTCGAAAACACACTACCTAAAATGTAGATCTAGCACCGTTTATTTTGAATAATTTCTTTTGTTCTTATGCTACATTCAAGATAACCGTCATTAACGGTTTGCAATGTTCAATACTTGGTCATTCTTTTCAATTCCTTCCGATATTCAGCTTTTTCTCGCGATTGCTGGAAATACTACGGCTTTTTAAAGCCAGCAAATAGCGCCCGACTCTTAAACAATTTACTGTGGTATTTCTCTTTGTATGTACAATGAAATGGGTAAGTTCATTATTTATACTAAGGTTTATCTCACCAATAAACGATAGAGGGTAAGGAAACCCGTGTGAATGTCACATAGGTATAAGATTTTTCATATTCTCAAGGAGGGCTCTGACGATTTTAGTTAAAATACCATTGTTTACGATATTTGCACGAATAATACAATGTGTAGATGTATTGAATTCTCTGTGAATTTCTTGTGAAGTCCTCATTCTAAGTGAAGATTACTTCCATATTACTCACAATCAGGGCCCGGATGTTAGAAACATGCAAGTACCTATAAATGGGGGAAAGCGAGAGAGAGA